>PVHX01000531.1:0-46647 GCA_004024805.1 Geosciurus inauris | reverse complement strand
TTGGTTAAAGCAAAAGTATCTTCTACTTCACTTTAAAAACAAATGGTTTTTTTCTACAAATAGGCAAAAATATCAACTAATAATTATTTCTTTTTTGTTTTGTTTTTATCACAAAATTGAGGAAAACAAATTCTTTAGAAAAAAACTGAAGAATGTGAGTTAGATAACTCAGTTTACCTTTTCCTCTCTGTTCTTCCCACCCTGTCAGCATTTTATTTTTTCTACTAACAAAGTTATTCTTCCAGAAATGTTATTATGAATTTACATATATATTTCCATACATATGTATGTACAGTTATTTTCAATAAATTTACTTTTATTTTCACACTTAAAAATATATTAAAACTGTTTCTGTGTGGCTACATATAGATCTACATAATTCAAATAGGTGCACATTTTTCATATTAATGATCTTCTCAGTACTTTCTCTTATATAGAATACCATAGTTTAGATGGCTTAAAAAACAAAAATGTGCTTCTCATAGTTCAGGAGGCTGGGAAGTTTGAACTCAAGGTGCAAGCAGATCAGGTTTCTGAGAGGGGCCTACATAGATGTTTTGAGACAGCCCTCTTCTGGAACCTTACATAGCACAACAGAGAGAGAAAGTGATCTCTCTCCTTCTAACACTAATGAAATTCATGGGGAATATAACTTCATGGCTGAATTCCCTTTCACAGTGCCACCTCTAAATACCACCTGAGGGATTAGGCTTCAACATAGGAATGTTGGAAAGACCCAAACACACAGTCCAAAACATGGACATATCATAAGTCACTTGAGCTGAAATACTTTAAGACATTTTAAAAGTTTCAAACAATGTTATGTAAATATTTTTCTATGATGCAATGGATTGACTAAAAGTATCAGTTCTAGATTTTGATTTCTCTGTGTTTCAACTTGTCTTGACAATTGTTTCTAAATCAAAATAAGTATTTCAGCAGGGCTAAGACTGTACAAAGTAGTCAATAAATATGAGCTACAGTTATGATTATATTCAAGATATTAAAACTGAACATGAATACAGACACACAGGCTACTAAACAATTAGAGTATGTCCATGATGTTTGGTGATGGTCATTGCTCTGAGTCCTGCAAATGCTGAACAATTTTTTCACTTACTTTCATCTCAGGAAAAGTACCAGCTACAGAGATCCTTGCCTGTCACTGTGCTTACAATCAGCTTCCAACCCAAGAGACGCCTGTGTACACTCCAGATTACAAATAGTCTTCACATTGGGAACTGCCATTAATGGGTAGAAATGTCTGATTTTGACAGACTGCCCTAACCCTCCATCAATCATGTGTGGAACTGCAGACTACACAGTGTACTATCTTAAAATTAAACAATTGTCTAAATCCCTAAAGATTAGGAGCTATTACTAAAAACTTTAGTTAATGTGAATAAAATTATTAAAATATTTATATTTTAAAACTTTTATATCATTACACACATTTTGGAAATAAGTGCATACCTTCTTCTAAGTATATTTTCTATATAAAAGGGCATTATGTAGACAAATATTTTCTTAAAGCAGTTTTAAAATACAATTTCATTTTCAGGGGGAGGGTGGGGATTTCTCTTTTCCCCCACTATTGACTGAGAAAGTTTAATCTTGTCCCAGTGAGAAAAATTTATCTTTTATTTAGTTACCATTAGGTTTTTTTCTCCATCTTACTATTTGTACCATTTTTAGTATCATGTATCTATTGCCTTCTCTTTTTTCTTCTTTTTTATTTGTAATGGCATCATAATGGCACATGGTTAATTTATGCTTCTGGAATTTCTAGTTGTCTAAAAATCAGCAAATGGAAGTCTTTCAGCAGTATTTGATAATACTTTCAAGTGCCGTTATCAGATGTTGCTTCTGTTTCTGTTTCTGTATCTCTTCTAGGCAGAATTCTAGTATGATCCTGTGATCTCTACCCTCTGTTTTTACTGTCATGATTATATAATGTTACTTGGAAAAAGCCATTTGTGTTGTATTTAAGCTTCTTAACCTGTTACCTTAAGATAGGGAAGTTATCCAATTAGGCCTCAAAAGGAAACGGGGTTTTTTTGTTGGTTTTTGTTTTTTTCTGAATAACCAAAAAGAAGAATTCAGAAAGGGGAAGCATGGGGGAGATTTAGCAGGAGGCATCTGCTATGATGTAGGGGAGCATGTGAAAGGGCTGGTGAATTGGCACATGGCAAGAATCTCTAAGCAACAGGTAAGGGCTGAGGGTGTCCCCCATCCACAGACAGCAAGAGAAAGGAGTCCTTGTTCTCACCACTACAGTGCACTAATTTTAGTCGTGGGATCCTAAGAACAGAATCCTGTTGAGGCCACCCTGGCTGGGAACCTACAAAACAACAAGATCATAGGTGTTGTTTTCAACTTCTGAGTGTGTGGTAATTTGCTACACAAATTTGCAGCAATAGAATATTAATTCAGAAGCTGGGCGCGGTAGTGCAAGCCTGTAATTCCAGCACTTAGGGAGGCTGAGACAGGAGAATCGTGAGTTCAAAGCCAGCCTCAGCAACGGCGAGGCACTAAGCAACTCAGTGAGACCCTGTCTCTATATAAAACACAAAATAGGGCTGGGATGTGGATCAGTGGTCGAGTGCCCCTGAGTTCAATCTCTAGTACCAAAAAAAAAAAAAAAAGAATATTAATTCAGAACTCAAAAAATAGCTAAATATGTAGAAATGTCTTTGGATCAGGGAGTGGGAAGATGCTGGACTAATTGAGGAGAAAATAGAAAATCATAGATAATCTATAACAGATAATGAGTAGAAATGTGGATGTTAAAAACGCTGCTAGTGAACACTCAGAAGGAATTAAGAAACTACATGAAAAAATCATGAATTGCTTTAGAAAATTCTAAATCACAGTAAACAGATCATTTATATTTTGAACTTTAATAAGTATTTTCATGTAAAAAACTGAAAGAAGAAATACCCTCATTATATTGTAGTAAAATTTTAGTAAATTTGTGTCCTCTAGTAATGGGCAAGGTTGAACTTCACTGATCAGTCTTGAACATAACTAAAGAGATTCCGAACAAAGATAAAATCTGGTTTCTTTTCACTGCTTGTGATAAAATACAACAAGAAAGACAAAGAGAATGAAGAGAAAGGAAGGGAAATGGGAATAGGAAAGAGAGTAGAATGAAGCAAACATTACTTTCTTATATGCATATGTGATTATATGACCAATGCAATTCTACATCATATACAACCAGAAGAATGAGAAGTTATAATCCATATATGATGTATAATATTTAAAAATACATTCTACTTTCATGTACAACTAATAAGAACAAATTAAAAATAAGTAAATAAGTAAATAAATAAATAAAAGGACAAATTGAGAGAAAAACTGTTGAGCAAAAAAGATACCCAAATATGATATTATGAAAATACTCCACCTCTTCAGCAGCAAAGAAAGCAAAAGTCAGAAATACCTGTCTAAAGTCGGCATAGAGAAAAAGCTAAGTGTGGTTGAAAAATCCTTTGCTGAAACCTCAAGGAGATCATAATGTTACAGTGCACAATCCCTTGCACTGGGGGACGAGAAGTCCTCAGAGTTCTCAATTAAGCCAGAGGACGTCCTAGAAAAGATTGAGGCAAATGGTCTTCTTAATTTTAAACCAAGGGTCCTCCAGGAGTTGGCTTGAGACAACTCAGCGAAAGACTCAGACAGGGGATTTTGGCTAATGGAGAGAAGCCCCATGCAATTCATGCTCCAAAGTTCTTAAGAAATTTATATGAGTAGAAATACCAGTTTAGGTTGAAAAGGGCAGAAAGTACCACATGAAGGATGGCTATTAGATGCCCCAAATTCTACAGGGAGAAAGCAAGCTGATAAAAGCACTTGACTGCAGACTTATTCCGCTTTAGGAGAAATGAAAAGATGGCTCAGTTTGTGGAGCTAAAATCCCAGTGGGCAAAGCAAAGAACCACTGAAGATATTTCCCAGACTTAGAAATCTAATTAAGAAAATCTCTTGCTTGTCCAGTTTCAAGTTTTTGGAGTTAAAAAAATTGATATATTTAAATGCTTGTGGCAAATTAAAAACACATTAAACATCAAAAAACACAGAGCAAAATAGTTGTTATTCACAACTCTTAGCAACTTTTATTCTAACATCACCTTAGGCAGTGTTGCTGGGTAAAGAGACCAGAGCATAAATTGTATGACATTCACCTTTATTCACTTTCAACTGAATGTTATGCAACATTATTTAGAGATAATGGCAAAAGTTTAAATATGAAGTTCTACGTGCATAGCCTTTAATACTTTCAACTAAGAACCTATTAACAAATAGTTAAACAATCTACTAACTGAAGGCACCCTCTAAATACTCCTGATGATAGAACCAGCTTTGGTGTGGGCTATGTCAGAAAGCTATAAGGATATTTAATATTTTCACTATAAAGAAATTTTAAATTCCAGAGGATGTAGACTAGTTTATCCTGATTTAAACACTGTATAATGTATACCTGTGTTAAAATATTATATGGTACAAGTTTTTTATATTTGTGTACATCATATAAAAATAATAAATTTAATTAAAAAGCAAATAAAACTGTGCTATGATCCAGCAATCCCATTACTGAGTATACTCCCAAAGAAATTAAATTAATATGTTGAAGAACTATTCACATTTGCATTTTATGGTGCACTATTCACAACATCTTAGATATAGAATTAGCTGACCTGTTCATCAAAAAATGAGTTGAAAGAGAAAAAGGTACAGTGAAATATTATTTATCCATAAATTTAATGAAATTTTATCACTTGAGACGTGAATGAACCCAGAGTACATTATAAAAATAATCCAGATCTAGAAAGACAAATACCACATGCTGTCACTCAAATGAGGAATAAAATGTTGATAGAACTAAAGTTGGTTATTGGAAGTTCCAGAGGTTGATGAGATTGGGGTTCAGAATAGGTTGGTCAATATAATAACTATATAGGAGGCCAGTAGGGTGACTACTTAATAATGAATTATATATTTCAAAATACCTGGAAGAGAGTATTTTGAATGATTCACTACAAAGAAATGGTAAAGGTTAGAGTTGATGGATATGCTAGTTTGATAATTGCACAAGGTATACATAGTATATATATATTGTATTGAAATATCACATTGTACCCTATGAATTTGTAAAATGGTTGCAAATTTTTAAAAAAATAAGTAAATTTAAAAAACAAAATTTTAAAATCTCAAATTTTTGTACCAAGTCTGGTTTCTAATTTTCCTCCAAGGGTATTTTTTGCTTTGCTTTATTTTATTGTAGTTTTATTTGTTAGTTTAATAACTTGTCTGGTTTAAATCTGTGGAGCATGCGTTCCTCACAGACTATAAGTTTTGATATCACTAATCAGTGTTTATTTTGCTTATTTAACTTTAAGCCCGTGGTTCTAGTGATCACCTCAGTATCAGTATAGATTAGTGTTTAGTTCATTATTAGTTAAAGGTTAAGTTTAAACACCATGAGCTATTAAAGTTTCCATTTTCTGCTGCTGGATCCCATATAGAACAAAATGGCAACAAAATTCAGGAATTAGATATGTACTTTGCTATCCATCTTCCCCCAGGCTTTCTCACGTCTCCTTTGCATGAGTGCTTGGCTTCACATGCAGCTGCGGAAATGTGGTGATCAAGACCCCCACCTAATCTCTCCTCTACAGCCTTATTCAATTGTGCAGCTTTCAAGACTCCAAGGGATATAAGACATGCTGATGCAGATTTCCCTGTTAATTTTCTGGATAATCTGCTTGATTGTAACTTGCATCAACCATTACAGCACTTGGAGACTTAGAGAAATATTCGACTTTCCCATTTTTTTTTTTTTTTTTTTTTTGCTACTGATTTTGTTACTCTTTCTGGCAATGTCTCAGGCATGATATATTTGTATTCTCTAAATAAAGTGAATACCTCTTAGCAGCAATGTTACGGATTTTCATATCTTGTCTCTGCCTGGCAGAAATTCTAAACAGAGTTTGGTCTAGGGAAATAAGGGAAGCTCCATGTATGAATATAATGTTTCTCATGATTTTTTCCCTCAAGGTTCAGTACTTTTTGTTGAATAAATGCTTCTTAGTTAACTGTGTGCCTTTGATTCATTTCCAGAATCCTGAAATGGTTGTTTTTAACAATTTGGTTCAATTTGTCATTGCATTATTGAGATGCAAAATTGCCAAACCCCTCATTCCACCAATGAAGTCCTGCCAAAACATCAACTTAAAAGAATTACATTCCATGACAAAAAAATAGAAAATAATCTCAAATTTACATAAATCTCATCTTCAGCTTCACTCTTCTAGGGTTCTGAAATTGACTTAGCACATTACATCTTTCAATGTACATGAGGGATGCATTACAAAGGGAGATCTAGAGATATTGGAGAAAAAATAGAAATAGCAGTGTATAATGTTAAAGATAGTGACTATTCTTAGTCGAGTGTGGTGGTGCACACCTGTAATCCCAACAACTCAGGAAGCTGAGACAGCAGGACTTCAAGTTTGAGGCCAGCTTCAGAAATTTAGCAAGACCCTGACCCAAAATAAAAAAATAGAAAAAAAAAGAGATAGTAGGTCTTTTTATTAGTTCTCTATTAGTTCTCAAGTATACTTTAATTGAATTGTGTCATATTGGCTTTGAATGGATATTACTAGAATAACATTAAGTAAGGAAGATAGGAATGTAAATAATAAAGTATACATACTAAAGTATTAAGTACAAAGGTTTTCTTTAGAAAGCAAATATCTCTTACACAGACATAACAAAAGAACAAACTAAGCAGTCTTCTTGATTTTGCTTTTAAAGATATCAGTTTATTTAAACTTCTGAATCTCTAAGTTAAAATTTTGCTTGGACCATTCACTTTAAGGACAATGCATGGAAGTGAACAAACAGGGTCCCACCCATAAGGAGCAACTGCTCCTGGGCCTGGCTCATTATCATCACACAGGAGAAGATTCAGTGTTATAGAGATCTTTTGATTCTTTGAAGAGAAGGCAGTATGATAGATCTTTAAAAATTTGAAATGTCTTAAAATTGAATTATATGTATTCTACCAGATTTTTTTACCTCTAATCTAGACATTATATTTACATATTTTCAAGAATCCTCCAAATATGAGTGCACATAAGCACCTAAATGTAATCCATGAAACTAAATGGCAACACTTTATTATGGCTGTCAAAATCTTCTCAATTAAAGTTAGTAAAATATTAATTTTTATAACCTTCATGAAATAAAGCAGAATGATAAATTCATTAAAATCTGTCAGTTTTAGCCAGGCGCAGTGGCGCTCGCCTATAATCCCAGCATTTGGGAGGCTGAGACAGGAGAATGGCAAGTTCAAAGCCAGTCAGCATTGGCAAGGTGCTAAGCAACTCAGTGAGACCCTGTCTCTACATAAAACACAAGATAGGGCTGGGGATGTGGCTCGGTGTTCGAGTACCCCTGAGTTCAGTCCCTGGTATTAAAAAAAAAAATCTGTCAGTTTTTATAAACAATTTATAACATTATTAAAAAGAAGAATTCAAGATAAAAATTATCAAAATAAATGTAAGCTACACCATCTCTGATATAGGGATTTAACCTAAAGACACTATCCAATAAAATAAACATTCTCAAACACTTACAATATTCAAGACACTGCTAAAAAACAGAGATATAAGTGTGAAAAGGCCATATTTAATGACATGTTTAGTATATCCTATATATCCTATATAAAAATGAAACAATTCTTCAGTACATATATATATACTGTAGATAGAGGCATAAAGTGGCTTAAATTTGCAATACTAAGAGTAGGCCATTCATGTCAATAGCCATTTTATGTCTAATAATGTATCCTTTATTCATAATTACAGATATAAGAAAGCTGTTAAAAGGAATTCAATTCATCATTACAACTTATAAAACAATATTCAACACTTAAGAATAAAATTTTATAAATTATATATTTCTAAGATTGGATGTGCAGATATTAAAATCATGTTCTCAATGATGTTAATGATATCAGAAAATTACTTCTATTATATTATTGGGAAGTGAATACAGGATGAAAATATATAAAAACATGATTGCTAATAGATATTTTATAGAATGATTGGCAGGGGTATGAAGATACATGGATAGAATGATAGGTACACAGATGAATAGATGGATAAGCAGATGTATAGACATGAATACTGTCATTAGTTATTACAAATATTTTGTTGTATCTCTAATTTATGATATCCCACAAGACTTTTTCCTTTATATTTTTCTGGGATAGTAAGAAATCGCTTTTACAGGCACTTCATTTCACATTCCTCATCAGAAAATTAAAGACATTTTTCTCACCCCCAATTCTCTGACCTTATCTCCCTTCAAACAGAGATATGCCCATAGTATTCAATACCAACACAATCATCTTTATTTAAAAAAAAACATTGTGTCATCATCTTCAATCAACTCTAATGTCTTAAAAAGTATGAAGCATAATCTTCATCTTTTTTCCTCAGAAGTAAATACCCAATCTGCCCATAAATTTAAAAAAAAATTGAAATGAAGATATCCAATTCCATTGCAAAAACAAAATATACTGACGTATTTTAAGCCAGTAATAAATGACATTTTAAAAGTGGTAAGTTTTGTCACTAACATGATCTGAAAATTCTCAAGAATTACAGGACTTGTGTATTCTAAGTCATATATTTTTAATTCTTCTTCCAGCATTTTTAGTATGCATGCACACATTTATGTACTTACACATGTGCCAAATAATTTTTAATGTTCTAATGTAGAACATTAAAAAACAGAAAAGTTCTGTTACATTTACGCACTTGTCAAAACAACTGCAACATCTATTGGTTAGCTTCTGCTTTAGCATTTTCTTTTTAGTTGACATTTACTAACTAGCTATTAGTCGTTTTGTTTTTATCTTTAGAAAGACCTCCAAATCCAATGCAATTTACCCTGATCGTTTTCCCCAGTGCTGAATTATTTTGAACTTCTGAAGCCTTTTTATGTGAGTATAGAGAGAGAAAATGGATCAAGCTTAACTGTTTAATAAAGCTTCAATGAAGTGATAAATCAGACACTATTGCAAACAGTGTAGGAGTACATTGGTACCACTAAATGGTACAAGAAACATATCTAGTATAAATGAGTTTTTTGAAAATCAAAGAAACATTCAGTTCATTTTATTTTTTGTAAAAGGGTCCTTCAAAATCTGTTTTTCTATGAAAAATAACTTGTTTCCTTTGAGCTCTGATTTTCCCCAAGCATTTATCAGCAATAATAAAGTTTTAAAATATATTGAATTCCCAAAATTTAAAAATGCAGCCCAGTTACTCTATATTACTGATTTTGTTTTAAAATTTGACTTGTACAAGTGACTTGTGTGTTCAGTTTGAGTAGTCACCTAAGAAACCTTTGCATTATTCCTGGATTCAATTAGTATAGTTGAGATTGTTGTCTATGATGGGATGCTGGGCTTCTTATTTGTACCCTATTACTTAAAAGTTTATTCCATCGGGACTGAAAAATGGGTTTCAATAACTGGAAGAGACAAAATTTCCCTCCTCTAATAGCACATCACCACAAACCCATGTTAAGACACAACATTCTTGGAGTAAATGAATCCTTTAAGGCTAAAAGATAGTCATTTGTTTTTTGATAACTGTTCAAGCAAAAAGAGGAGAGGAACAGACATGAGTGGAGAAAAAGTAAACTGCATCACGTTAGTTTGACGGCATTCTAAGTAATTCTGAGTGCTCCCAAGGAAGTGGCAACACCCCAGCTGGTAATCAGGTTGTTCCTGCTTGTTCTGCTGCCCTACTGATGTCCCACCCTCTTCATGCTCTACTTAGTAGAACTCATGTGATAGGAAATAACCAACTCCACTGAAGAGAGGAAGTGACCTAGAAATTCAATCTCTTCTAATGTATTCACTAGATGGATTTCCTCTGAAACACAGGAGAAAAATATCTATTCTGTTGTTTACAGCACAATTTGTCTATATATGCTATTAGATCTCTTTTCACATTTAAAAGCATAACCCCTACTAAACACAACTCTAACTTGAGGGAGCCCTGCCACGTGTTTCCTTATTTTCTTTGCCACTCATAATGACTTGCTCCATTACCTCAATTTTCCGTGAGCAGCCATGTAAACAAATAATATTCTAGAAAATAACTCTTTTGTTAAATTCCTAGGAATATTATGTGGCACATTTTCCTAGTAATATCTTATAGATAAATATTCAGAAATAGAGAGGTAGAAAAAGCGAAACAAAAGGCAAAAAGAAAGAAATGTACAAATTAAGGACTAATTAGACATTTTAGACAATATATATTTGTTTTTAAGCTTGAAGACACACAACATAAAACCACAAAAATTATTTATTATTTATTATTAATTTAATTTAAATCCTTTTTTCTCTTTGAGAATCTATTAAATAAAAATAGCATTCTAAACTCTGATATATGATATTTTAGCAGCCCTTTGTATAGACCTTTGTATAGTAGATTATGCAAGATTAATTCAGTGTGAATGAGTATATAAGTCACTGCAATGATAAAGGAGCTCAGCTATAAGCAATTTTTTTTCTGAAATATTTTCCTGTTCATCATTGTCATTTTAACTACTCTGCAAAAATATCTGAAAGATTTCTCCAGAGCTTTTCTATTTACCTTTAGTTCCACATGCTACTCTTTCATAATTGTATTTAATTATGTTAGACAAAGCCATTTGGTAGCAACAAAATTTTCAATATATTTTAGGGACATTTTTAATGTCTAGATTCCCCTTCATCTTAAATAACTTCAGCATTAGTTTTCCTTAGTAATAGAAATTTTCAACTGAAGTTTTAGAATATGTGAATAAAAAATAATAGGCAATGATTTTTTAAAAATCAAAAAAAAGGTAGAAACAGTTAAGCAATTGACACCATAATTTTTAAATTAATTTTTAAATTTGGTTAAAATAAAATTCTACCTTAGCAGTGTGTAATCCTATGGGTTTTTACAAAAGGAAGTAGTCATATCTACTGTCACAATCATGATAGATAACAGTTCCAGTAACCCAAGAAGTTCTTTCACTGTCCCTTTATCATCACCTTCTTATCTCTTCCTTGACCCTGAAATAAATATGATTTTTAAAACTATTAGTTTTATATTAACAAAATTAATATACATGGAGTAATATGGTACAGAATATTTTGATACTGGCTTCTTTCCCTTACAAAATGTAATCTATAATGCATATATAAATTTTTTAATGCTTCATAGTGTTGGGAATCTCTTTTCTGGGCTTCCTGGATCTGTGCTTTGGTGTCATTTATTAATTTGTAAATTTTTGGATCTTATTTATTCCAATATATTCCTCTGGTCTGCTCTTTCTCTTATCTGTCTGGGACTCCAATTTTAGGTATATGTGACAATTTAGTATTGTTCCACAATATTGATTACTTTTTAAAAAAATATTTTTCTCCTGTGTTTCAATTAAATTTCTATTGACTTATTTCTAAGTTTGTCACTTCATAACTTCATTGTTTGAGTCTGTTGATTAATACAATATATATTCTTTATTTTTCTTACTGTATTTCCTTTCTAATATTTTTATTTGAATGTTAGAGTTTATATCTCTTTGCTGAAATCATCTTTCTCATTTGAACATTAACAAAATATTTACATTTAAAATTGGTATATTCAATATTAGAGTCAAATCCAAGTCTGGTTCTAGTGCTTTCTTTTTTGTGTGGCTTTTAATTTTTTTCAAATTAGTTTTTGAAGCTGGAAATTCTGTGTGTCAGTAAGGACTAACAATTTAAAAACCAAGAAGTGGGTATATTTTGGGTCAGAAACATATAGATATTATGTTTAAAAATAAACATACCTTTTCTTCTGTTAAGCCTTTAAATGTGGAATTTTAATTCAATCTAAGGAGAGATTAAGCAGATTTTGATGGTGTTGGGCTAGGGATACCCTCAGTGCATCAGATTATTAAAGCACCAGCTGGTTTTAGAGAAAATCTAGTTTGCCAGTGGTTTTGTCTCATTATCTGCTCCATCCTGAGCTTCAGTTCTCCCCTTTACACTATGTAATTTCCCCCTCTCCTCTTCCACCCTCAGCAGTATTCCTTTCACTTGTTGGCCTGAGGGAGTTTTATGTCTGATTTTCTGATGAAATCTTATTCCACGTACACTTGGTCTGAGGTATCTTTCTTGGTGTTCTTGGTTCTCCTGTGTAAGCAGTTCTGTGCACAGCACATATTCCTTCCCTCCACTCATTGGTAAAGGTGATTTTTATGTTCTCTCCCTCCAGCTGCGCTGGGTTTTCATAAGTGTCTTAAGGGCAATATAGAGGAAATAAAAAAGAATCTCTATAGGACTTGGTTTCCCTTTTTAAGGAGCTGCCCTTAAGGCACTTTGAAGCCGCTGGCTTCTGCTTTGAAGCACTTCTCCCTGCCTGAACCAGAAAGAAGGCTTTTTCAAGATTCTTGTCAATCATTTCTGTGAGCACTTCATGAACTCCACGGAAAAAAGCCTGTATGAACTACCTGTACTTTATCTGTCTCCTCAGTGGCTCAGTCTCTCACCAAACCACATTCTGCTCATGCTGCTTGGAATGGTGCTTTTTCTCAGATACATAGAGTCAACTCTATTCACTCCATATCTCACTCAAATGGCTTGTGTTTTCTGACATATTGTATGGTCATTCTAAATAAAATAGAACCCTACCAGGCTTTGCTTTTCATTCTTATTCTATTTTTTTCATGTACTCACTGACAAAATTTATGTTATTTTGAATTTATTTTATTTCTCCTCCACTTAAACGTAAGATCTATGAGGAAAGGAATTCCGTTTTGCCTTTATATAGCATTTAATATAATGCCTGTAAAACAGTATTTCTAAGTAATGGAATGGACCAAATATTTTAAGATACAATGGATAAGAATTTTCCAGAACTGATAGGAAAAAAAGTCACTCCATATATTCAAATCAGGAAATATTTAATGAAATCCATGTAGATGCACTATAAGAGCATTATTATATAACAATATATAGATACACTATAATGGTACAGTTATAATTTTAGTTACAATAGTTATAAAATCTATATAGAGATTCTATAACATTATAATATCTCTATATATACTAATATTGAAGATTTTAAGTAGAAAATTATAGCCTAAATGCAATCTAAGAGAAAAGGCAAATAATCATAAAAATTACAATTAGACTGACAGCTGACTTCTCATAGCAACAGTGGATGCCAGAGATGGCACTAGATCTATAGTGTTCAGAAAGAAATCACCTGCCAGTACAGAGCAAATCATGATAAAAAGTTAAATATAACAAAAATGGTTAAATGCACACGCATATTTACATGTGTAATTGTTGGATAAAATAAAATGTTTTGTGAAAGTTAAAATATATGTATGTGTAATTAGAATAGATAATAGCATATAAATCAAGAGGTGTCAAATAAAATTAAATTTCACATTATTGGGAAAGAAATCAGGACCACTGAATAATATCAGACCTTGGTAAGTCAGAGATGTGATACATTATGATGTTTTGGTGAAAATGCAGAGAACTCAAAAGTATATAACCTCCATAGTAATATGAAGAAAACAAAAGAAAGACAAAAATCACTAAACTAATGAAAAGTAGAAAATAAAACTAAAAATGTAAAACAGGGCAGGTTGAACAAAGGAAAACTACAGACTAAGGACTGATGAAAACATGATGCTCAGATTGCTGGCTATACCACAGGAAATAAAATCCTTTGTCTCTGTCACAGGAGTCCCATTATCAAATAGTATCCCAGTTATCTATCTTCATTTTTCCCAGAAAAACATTCAAATATTGAACTTGAATCAAATTCCTTTTAAATAAGAAATTAAAATACAAACAATAAGAATCATTTCAGCATAATTTTCATTAGCCATATAGTCCTAATCCGTAAATCATCAGAGCCTTTAGCTTTATGAAGACATGCCAGTGTATATAAATTATGGTTGGGACACATGGGGATGGGTTGCCGCTGAAACTGTATTTGATTAAGTCAATTAAGAAAATACTTATTCAAATTGGTCACAAACCAAACTCTGCAAAAGAAAAAGAGCTCTTTTTTTTGTTGTTACTCAGGATTGAAATCTGGAGCACTTTGTCACTGAGCTATATCCCAAGCCTTTTTTTTTTTTTTTTTTTCTTTTTCTATTTTGAGACAGCATTTTGCAAATTTGCTTAGGGCCTCACTAATTTGCTGAAGCTGGCCTTGAATTTGTAATCCTCTTGTCTCAGTCTCCTGAGTTAGTGGGATTAGAGGCATGTGCCAACATGCCCAGCAACATTCTATATTTTAAATAACATCTATTTAAATGTACCTTTATCCACAAAGTGTTTCCTGAAGTCTGTTGTAGTATATGATAGACATTCTCTACTGCATATCAGCTGGTTGTACTTCAGTCACAGGAAAAACCCAAATCTTATACTCAATTGCTATTCAGTGTTGTCAACAGTACTGTCTGGTCTGTTCAATCCAATCAGCTCAAGTTATTTGCCTGTACTCATGAATCTATGTGTTCCTAAATTGTTGACATTCTGTTTTCCAAAGTAGGTGTCCAGGGACACCAGTAACACTCTTCTCATGGACCAGAATTCCATTTATCACTGACTTGCAAAGTAACGAATAAGTAGGGTCACAATGGAGCGGCCACTCATTTCTGGCGTGTACCCTATAGCAAGTCTACACATACATGGAAAAGCTGAGGCTCTTTCCAGACCCAATCAGTGGGTCAAAAGGGACGTCTCTTGAAGTCACAGGTATAAATTACCAGTGTAATTTTGGTGAATGATATAGGTGTATGGGTACCTGATCATGCCACTTACTTATAGTACCTAGTTGAGAACATGCTTGATTCCATAGAGACCATATGATGAATGGCTTCTGATCCCATTCAGCCATATGAGCTTGTTGGACCTGGCCAGCTCAAGATGAATACATCTCACAACATGCTTAACTGATGCCCGACATACAGTCAGGCTTTCTGCTATTTTTCAAATGGTGTATAATTTGCTGCTGCAGATGACATATCCATATTTTAAAATCTTATAGGTACCTCATAATAATCCTATATAGAGGCTTTTCTATCGAGGTTTATCATAAATCCATATGCTATCTTTTTCT
The DNA here is from genome assembly GCA_004024805.1 of Geosciurus inauris. Taxonomy (NCBI): domain Eukaryota; kingdom Metazoa; phylum Chordata; class Mammalia; order Rodentia; family Sciuridae; genus Geosciurus; species Geosciurus inauris. The sequence goes on along the minus strand of PVHX01000531.1, from coordinate 31,462 downwards.
GAAACACTAACTTTTAATATTATACAGTCTACACAGTAGTTTTGATCTGTTGAAGAGTCCTTTCTTTGTCCTTTTCTCTAAGTTATTAGAATTTCTTTTAATAAAATAAATGGATCAGAGCAGTATTCTTACAGAGAGTGTGCTACCTCTAGAACCTAAAGGGAAATACTAAGTGTACTTCTTGTATATTGGTGACAGTGCAAGATAAACTATATCCTTTTTAGGACAGAATGTCCTGGCATGCCTCAGAAAATTGAATCCTTAGAAACTTGATGTGGTATGCCCCTGAAACTTATTTTGGTTTATCTACAGAGCATAGAGCTTTTATCATGGCCTCCAATATCCTTGCCTTTTCTTGCTCATCTGGTTTGATTAACATCATATCATCATTGTGGCATATCAGCAATTATACTATATACAATGTTCAGATGGTAGCATTTCCTTAGAACTGTATTATTATAGCAAAAAGGAGAATGAACAGAATTCTTGGGTAAGACAGAAAATATGCATTTTAGTCCTTACTATGTTAATATAAATTGTTTCTGGACCTACTCTGATCAGGATTAAAAAAGAATCCAATAGCCAGAACAACAAAATAAACCATGTCCTGGAAGTTGTGCTAATCTACTCTAAGCATATGTTTTCACTTCTGACACTATATCTATAATTAGGCTACTATTTATTTGCCTTTGAGGTAGAATACTGTAATCCTTATGCCTGGTTTTCATAAGTACAAGATGATTAAGAAGTTTTGGCTATGCTGGGTGCAGCAATTTCTGATTGATTTAGGATTTTAAGAGTGTCATTAACCTGTGCCATTTCATCAGGTATGTGACCATTTTTTCTTATTTATTAATTTTATCCAAGCTGTATGTGTTAGTAAGCTTTTTGTTGCTGTGACAAAATATTTGAGAGAATCAATGTAAAGGAGAATAGTTTTTTTGTTTTCTGACTCACAGTTTCATTCCATTGTTAGCTGGTACCATTGTTTATGGGCTGAGGTAAGGTGGGTGTGACTGGATCAAAGCTGCTCACTTCATGGGAGCCAAGAAAAAGAGAGAGAGAGGAAAAAAGGAAGGGACCAGGGACAGGATATACCTTTCCTGGACAGGAACACAGTGACCTACTTACTCCAACGAGGCCTTATTTCTTACAGTTTCGGCTACTTCCTAATAGTTAATTGAATTATACCCCCATCAATGGATGAATCCATAGATGAGCTAAAATACCTCATCAATCACTTACATAAAGCCTCACGTCTGAGAATTGCAACATTGGGAACAAAGCCTTCAACATGTAAGCTTTTTTTGTGAGGCCGGGTGGCATGGGGGAAGGCGCGGGGCATGACATGACACTTCAGATCTACATTATATGAAGTTTCTACTTGGTCTTTTCTCTAACTCTTATTCCATAAACCAAGGATCTAAGAAATGTTTCTCTCAACACCCATAACTTCTTTTCCTTTTGAATAAACAAAACTGTATTTATCATTTTTTAAATAATTTCCTTTGACACTCTCTTTGACTCTTTCCCTTCATATTCTTTATTTCAAAGATATGATTAAGTTACATTGAAATAACTTAATTACAACCAATGCGTGATTTTCTACTGTGATTTATCTTCTAAGATTTTCCCAGTTGTTTTATGTTTAAACAATTTTGTTATTGCATCACTTGATGACCAACATATCTCTGCTAACTTAGTTCTTTTATAGGTATTTGATTTTCATTTAAATTTTTCTCTTTACATTCTAAAATAGAAAAAGATGGGAAAAATCCAAATCAATGAAATATTTCTATGCTCCATCCAAATGTCACTCAATTGTGTAAACAGAAATTGTCAGATGAAGCAGCAAAACATAGAACCTACATAAAGTGCTATACCCTGCTGAGCAGATTCTTAGAAATCACTGAAAGTCTTGAAAGAAAAATGAAAGGAGTCTGCTTTGAAATAAGCATGATGTTTCATGCTGAGACAAATCACACTCACAGGATATGTGAACATTGAAAATAGAATTGCAAACCAGAAATAAGAAACAATGTAACACCAGCTAGAGATTCTACCTTCAAATAAAGAAAAAGCAAAATTCTAGCATTTGAAAGGATTTAAAATATGAAGTTAAGCAAATAGAACAAGAACAACAAGAAAATCATCCTCAGGGTTATATACTTGGTTTCTCTTAAAAGCAGTAAATGATGCTCTGTTTTGACTATGTTGACAAATATACACCTATAAAATGTCAGTGCCAAAGTGTAACCGTTACAAACTTAATTAGATGAACCAGATGTGAATATGGTAAAAGCCATTTTAGCTAACAACTGGTTTGAACATGCTGTTTTTAAATCCTCTATCCACCTCTTTCTGAAGTCAGTGTTAGAAAAAACATCTTTAATATAAAAACTTCTAGCTCTAACCCCAATGGAACATTTGTGTTATGTTTTCTATTTCTGTTTCATATTTGTTAAAATGACAGTTGTTTCATAAAATATTGTCTTCCCAGAGTCTCATGTAACTTGCAGCAATATTTCACCCACACATTCCTACAAATGAAAGATGAAAAATGAGTGTATCATAATAACTGAAAACTAATCACTAAGTAAATGGATTCCAAACAATTATCAAATTAGAGGAGAAATATATATAATGATACATTTATTTTTGAGATAGTTCTTAAAGATGAGAAGGGTATATTATTTTTTCCTACATGTTCCACCAATGTATCAGATTACCCAGTATAATAGATCAATTGACAAGTTGAAGAAGTAAAATCTAAATATGTGTCCAATACAAGTAGCAATACAGCTGTAGAAAATTAATTTTAGTATTGTAATTTACTGGAGAAATTATTCAAATTTTATTCATTGGTATCAGTTATTCGCAATGTTCAACTTGAAAAAAAATGCAAAACAAAAAATGTTGACAAATAAGAATAAAATTAAGGTTTGTATTAACTACACAGGATATTCAAGTAGAGCATTTTATTTTCTAGTTTAATTGTAGCATGCCATTACTTTAACAATCTAAAAATAAAGCAATAAAAAATAGGGGCATGAGAAAATATTTCAGCTATTTAAAGAATACAAGAAATGCTTATGTACAACTTGGGTGACAGCAAGGTATTCTTATAAGTATTTTTCATATGACAAAGATTAATCACAGTAAATTATGACTATTAATAAACAATTCATTGCTATGCTTTTTTGATAATTGATTTCTTTTTACTTACCCAATCATTATAGATTATATATGTCTTTAAGAAATACAAGAGATAAAATATACCCTTGTCTTCAGTCCATTTAAGATAAAGTTACAATGAAAAAAATTTAACTTATTTATTTTATTTTTTAAAACAGCATTTTTAAAAAAAATACATTTCTAGTCAAAGTACACATATGGAGCACAATTTTCCATTTCTCTGGTTGTAAACAAGATAGAGTCATATCATTCATGTCTTAATACATGTACCTAGGGTAGTGCTGTCCATCTCATTCCACCATCTTTCCTACATCCATACTCCCTCCCTTCCTCTCCCTTCCCTTTGCCCTATCCAAAGTTCCTCCATTTCTCCCATGTTCTCCACTCCTATCTCCATTATGGATCAGCACCCACTAATCAAAAAAAATATTCAGTCTTTGGTTCTTTGGGATTGGCTTACTTTGCTTACAATAATGTTCCCCAATTTCATCCATTTACCTGCAAATGTCATGATTTTATTCTTTTAATGCTGAGTAATATTCCATTGTGTATATATACCACAGTTTCTTTATCTATTCATCTATTGAAGGGCATCTGGATTGCTTCCACAATTTATTAGCAGTTGTGAATTGTGCTGCTATGAACATTGAAGTGATTGGGTTACTGTAGTATGCTGTTTTTAAGTCTTTAGGGTACAGACCAAGGAGTAGGAGAGTTGAGTCATATGGTGGTTCCATCCCAAGTTTTCTAAGGAATCTCCATACTGCTTTCCAGATTGGTTGCACAAATTTGCAGTCCCAACAGCAACGTTTGTGTGTCTTTTTCCCCCCATCCTCACCAACTCTTATTGTTACTTGTATTCTTGATAACTGCCATTCTGACTGGAGTGAAATGAAATCTTAGAGTAGTTTTGATTTACATTTCTCTAATTTCTAGAGATGTTGAACATTTTTTCATATATTTGTTGATTATTGTATATCTTCTTCTAAGAAGTGTTTGTTCAGCACCTTAGCCCATTTATTGATTGGGTTGTTTTTTTGGTGTTATGTTTTCTGAATTTACATATCCTGGAGATTAGTGCTCTATCTGATGTGTGTGTGGTAAAAATTTGCTCCTAAAATGGAGGCTTTCTGTTCACCTCACTGATTGTTTCTTTTGCTGAGAAGATTTTTAGTTAGAATCCATCCCATTTATTGATTATTTATTTTATTTCTTGCACTTTAGGAGTCTTATTAAGGAAGTTGGGGCCTGATTCGATGTGATGAAATTTTGAGTCTAATTCTTCCTCTATTAGGCACAGGGTCTCTGGTCTAATTCCTTGGTCCTTGATCTACTTTGAGTTGAATTTTGTGCATGGTGAGAGAAAGGGGTTTAGTTTCATTTTGCTGCATATGGATTTCTAGTTTTCCCAGCACCATTTGTTGAAGAGGCTATCTTTTCTCCAGTGTATTTTTTGGAAATACATTGTGTAGTATGAGATAACTGTATTTATGTGAGTTTGTCTTTGTGTAGTATAAGATAACTTTTGTGTAGAATGAGATAACTGTATTTATGTGAGTTTGTTTCTGTGTCTTCTATTCTATACCATTGGTCTACATGTCTATTTTGGTTCCAATACCATGCCACTTTTGTTTCTATAGTTTTGTAGTACAGTTTAAGGTCTGGTATTGTGATGCTTCCTGCCTTACTTTTCTAAGGATTGCTTTAGCTATTCCAGGTCTCTTATTTTTCTAAATGAATTTAATGATTGCTTTTTCTATTTCTATAAGGAATAATGTTGGTATTTTAATTGGGATCACATTGAATCTGTATAGAGTTTTGGGTAGTATGGCTATTTTGACAATATCAATTGTGCCTATCCAAGAGCATCAGAGATCTTTTCATCTTCTAAGGTCTTCTTCAATTTTTTTCTTTAGTGTCAAGTTTTCATTGTAGAGGTCTTTCACCTCTCTTGTTAGATTGATTCCCAAGTTTGTTTTTTTGTTTTGTTTTGGTTTGGTTTTTTGAGGCTATTGTGAATGAGGTCGTTTTCCTGATTTTCAGAGAATTTATCACTGATGTATAGAAATGCATATGATTTGATTTATGGGTGTTGATTTTATATCCTGCAACTTTACTGAATTCATTTATTAATTCTTAAAGTTCTGGTGGAATTTTTTGGATCCTCTTAGTATAGTATGATGTCATCAACAAATAATGATAGTTTGAGTTGTTCTTTTCCTATTCATATGTCATTAATTTCTTTCATCTGTCTAATTATTCTGGCTAGAATTTCAAGGATTTTTTGAGTTGAAGTGATGAAAAAGGGCATCCCTGTCTTGTTCCCATTTTTAGAGGGAATGCTCCCAATTTTTCTCCATTTAAGATAATGTTGGCCTTGGGTTTAGCATAGATTGCTTTTACAATGTTGAGGTATGGTCCTAGTATCCCTAGTTTTTCTAGTGTTTTAAACATGAAAGGGTGCTGTAATTTATCAAATGCCTTCTCTGCATCAATTGGTAAAAGCATATGATTCTTATATTTAAGTACAATGAAAATTTTGATATTTATAAATTCTAAATAATTCTCTCTAGATTTCTATGAATGAATTCTCTGTTCAAATCATTTAAAAACATTTGGGAAATCCTGTACGGAAAGATTGGAATTAATGTTTCCAACAATGATAATCTTGGGCAAAACTTACAAAGAAATGCAGTTGATGGAATAAAGCAAAAGAATATATGTTTAGTGGAAGTTACAGAATTTGGAAAAAGAGAGATAAAGATAATATGTAAATAGCTCCCGGATTAGATGAGAAAATATTAATAAATATACCCACCTAAATACCTTAATATAGTCCATTAAGACTCAAAGAATCCAAATGTAATCACATCATGGTCAAAATGTTAAATACAAAGACAAAGACAAAATCTTGAAAGCAGTGAGAGAAAATGATCCATTGTGTACAAAGTATTTGCCCAGAAATGAATAGGTGACTTCTCATTAGGAACCATGGAGACAAGAAGGTGACATAATGAGAGATTCAGCATGCTGAGAACAAACAGTAAACAAACACATACACACATAAAGAATGTCACTCAATATACTCAGTAAATCTAACCCCTGAAAATTAAGGAGAAATTATGCCACTTCCAGTTAAACAGACTTGTCACTATCAAAACAACTCAGTAACAAATAATGGGAATACCCACACAGAAACGAATATCTTAAGTGGACATAAATAAATAAATGAATGAATAAATAAATAAATAAATAAATAGAAAGAAAGAAAGAAAGAAAGAAAGAAAGAAAGAAAGAAAGAACAACGTGAAGATAATTACCCAGGTAAATATAAAAACCTGAACTTTTTGTTTCTGTTCTATTTGATTTAAATGACAACTATATAACTCAATACTTATTTCTTTTGATGTGCTCATAATGTATAAAAATGCAAAAAGAAGAAATTTTAACTTTCATAATAAGAGAAAAATAAATAGATTTGTGTTAGCTTGAAGAATGAAGTTTATGCATTCTATTGTAATTAAGTTGGTATTAACACAAACTTCATTGTTAACATGTTAACTATAGTCTCAGAAAAACCACAAAAGCATAACACAAAGCATCCAAAGTTATTAAAAGTTACACTGAAAATATCCTTTTGATTAAAAAAGGCCATAATGTAGGAATAAAATAACAGAAAGCTATAAGATGTGTACATGTAGCAACATGACAGAAGTAAATCTTACCACCTCTAGACTCCCATCATAGGTGCATGTGTTAAACACTCAAATATAAAGGTAGGGCTTGGCTGGATGGATTTTGAAAAACAAAAGCAACATAATGATTCAACTATATGTTGCTTATAAGAAAGAAAGTTTAAAACAAATGTAAAAAGTAAAAAGGATAGAAAAAGATATTTCAAGCAAATTATACCTGACACTTTACTGAAGCTATATTAATATGAGACAAAATAGACTTTAAGACAAAGTAGGATATTTTATTTTAAAATGAGTTAATTCAGCAGTAAAAGTTAACAATAGCATAAATTATAAATCCATACACACTTAAAAACAAAGCCTCAACATACATGAAAAAACAATTAAAAGAATTGAAGGGAATATAATGTATATATAATAATATGTCCAATTATATAATTGAATTGACTGACTAGGGAGAAGACCAGCAAAGAAATATAAGGCTTGAGTAAAATTATATATCAAGTAGATCTGACAAACACTGGTAGAACACTAGATCCAGTAAGAGCAACATACTAATTCTTTTCAAGAGCACATGGAGTATTCTGCAGGATGGGCATATTTTAAGCCAAAAAATAATTCTTAATAAGTTCAAAGGATTTAAATAGTATTTCAATATTACAAGGGATTTTCTATAAATATTATTGAATTAAATTAGAAATCAATAGATGTAGAAGACTTAGAAAATCCCAAAACAATGAAAAATTAATCAACATATCTTAAATAAGTCAGGTAAAAAAAGAAATTGCAAAGAAAATTTATAAAATATTTGAACTAAATGAAAATGAAAATACATGTTAAAAATTGTGGGATGTAAGCCAGGCACGGTGGCGCAAGTCTGTAATCCCAGCACTCAGGGAGGCTGAGACAGGAGAATCGCGAGTTCAAAGCCAGCCTCAGCCATGGCAAGGTGCTAAGCAACTCAGTGAGAACCTGTCTCTAAAGAAAATACAAAACATGCTGGGGATGTGGATCAGTGGTCGAGTGCCCCTGAGTTCAATCTCCAGGACCAAACAAACAAAAATTGTGGAATGTAGAAAAATCTTTGCTTAGAGCAATGTTAGGTCAATATTACCACAATACTGAAGTCAAAGTTATCACAAGAAAAGAATACAGAACAGTATATTTTATGCAGATAGAAGCAAAAATCCTCAACCTAATTATTAGAAAAAGGAATCCAATATCATATAAATACTATACAGTATTAAATATATTTTAATGCAGAAATGCATGATTAGTTTAACATCCCAAAAGCTACCAATGTAGTACATCATGTTAATAGAATAAAGGACACAAATGGTGGATGTCATGTCTTTAGTGGATGTATAAAAATAATTTGAGACATCCAGCAGCTACTCATGATAAAATTCTTATCATACTTGAAATTGAAGGGAAATATCTCAATTTATATCTATAAAAAGCCTATAACTAATACCATAGTTAATTATAAAAGAATAAATGCTTTCTTCCTTATATTAGAAACAAGACAAGAATTCAAACTTTTGTCTCTTCTATCCAGCATTGTTCTGTAGGTACTAGCCACTCAATTAGGAAGCTAAATAAAAGCCATCCAGACTTAAAATGAGAGAATGCAATTTTATGTATATTCATATGTAGAATATTTGAAGAAATATTTCTTCTCACTAAAAAACAAACAAAATAAATACAACAAAATTTCAAGATACAAAAATTAGTTATATTTTCATATATGAGCAAGGAACAACTGGAAAATGAAGTTAAGAAGAGTTTATTCACTATAACACACAACATAATAAATACATAGAAATAAATTTAACCAATCAAGTACAGGATGTGTAAACCAAAATTTGTAAAGTATTTCTTAAAAAAAAAGAAAATCACTTAAATAAAAGTAGAGACATCACATATTTATGGATTAGAAAATGTATTGACACCATGTAATTGGTAATTGTAACCAAATAAAAAGTTGCAATTAATCAAGAGGAACAAATAAATAAATAAATGTAATGTAGATCATGGTGACTACATTTAATAATAATGTACTACATTATTTAAAATTTTCTAAGAAAGTAGATATTAAATATTTTCACCACAAAAATGTTCATAATTATATGATGTGATGACTATATTATATGGCTTAATTTAATCATTTCACACAATACACATACATGAACATATCATGTTGTATCCCATAAATAGAACAAAAAAGAAAAACTTACCTTTCAAAAGAATATATAAAAGAATATCTTTGAGTTCTTGGGTTAGGCAAAAATTTCTTAGATATGGACCAGCTGCATAGTCTGTAAAAATAACATCATTTTCCTTTTTTTTGTTTTTGTGGTAATGGACATTGAACCCTGGGCCTCACACATGCTAGTCAAGTGCTCTATCACTAAAGTTAAGTTACTATCCCTAAAAGAACTCTCATTTTAGAGTAAAATATGAAAAAAATTAAAATATGAATAAAATAAAAATATCGAGTGAATTAAAAAAAATTAAAATATCGAGTCCTAAAGAAAATGTTTCAGAATTTACAAATAATTCCTATTTCTCAATAGCAACACAATGATATAATTAAAAAGTAGGCAAAATACATTAGTAAACATCTCATCAGAGTTCATATACGAATGTCTAATAGGCACATAAAAAAATGTTCAGCATAATTAATATTTAGGGAAATAAAAATTAAAACAACAATTTGATTTTACTTACTTCATACTAAATGTCTATAGTACACAAGGCATACAATAGCAGAGCTTGTGAGGATATGGAGAAACAGAAACTTCGATACATCCTTGGTGATAATGTAAATTGGCACAGTCACAAGTTTGAAACTCTCTAAAATAGCTAAAATGTGAAACTATCAACTGACTCAGTATTTTGATTACTAGGTATCAAACCAAACAATTGAAAGTATATGTCCATGTAAATATTTTCATGTGATTGGTAATGGAAACATTAGTTCTACAAACCCCCTAATAGAAAAAAAAATCTAAATAGAGTAAATGACGACATAAAGTAAAATACATACAAGTAAAATACTGTTCATCCATAAAAGACACAAACTATTGTCATATTCTATGAACTTCAAAAACAGTATCTTAGGTGGACATGACCAGACACAAAGGATCTCAAAATATATGATTTTACTTATATGAAATGTTGAGCAAAGACAAATGTATATTGATGGAAAGCTGACTAGTGATTGGTTAGGTCTGGGGGTGAGGTGGTTACTGTAAATGGATATGAAAGATTGTACTGGAAAGAAGAAATTTCTTAAAAGTAATTGATGATGATAGTAAGCCACTCAGCAAAGTCAATAAAGGTATTAGATTGTGTATTCAAAATAGACATACTTTATGATATATAATAGACTCAATATAATTACCTCAAGTATAGTTAGTTTTTAATTTATAAACAATATTGATACTGCTTAACAATGATTGTGGAAGAACATGCAATCAGAGATAAGTTTTAATTCCATTTACTCTTACATTTTGAAACAACATAGAATTTGCATATTATGATGCAATTTATCATGTTTGATCTCATATAGAGGTAGAAATAGCAGTTAAATAAACAACCTTTGTAAAATTTAGGGTTAAGGTGGAAATAAATACAAACTCTAATTCTTGAACCTATACTTCAGTTTAAGTGTTATGTAGATTGAATTGAATGGAGTTGGAGCTGAATGTGGGATATAAATTAAGAGAATAGTATAGTAATTCATATTTTCTCTATCAACATCAGAAAAAATGGAAATATTCCATGGGCATTGCTTTAAAAATTAATTAAGAATACAACTTAAAGTTAATATGTATTTAAGTAATCATATGACATTTTGAATATTTATAGCTCTTTTAAGCATCCTTTGACTCTTTTTACTGGACACAATCTGCTCAGAAAAGAATACAAGCATTTAACAGCATAGAATAGAGGAATGGAATGATTATAGGTATAAGGTGTTTACAGAATGAGTTTCACACCAATCCCAAGACAAATGTTTACATTTTGTTCACTAGATTCAAGGTGTGAAATTACTACTTCAATACTATTTTGTTAATAATTATATTCAGTCTAATATAATGGATATATAATTAATTTTTAGATATGGTTGATAAAACAAGTTGATAAATGAAGATAATATTGGAAACAATGCAGAATTTCAGCTTAAGTGTATGTAAGTATGACAAATGTGTGCAACATTTCAGAACACTGGATTGGTTATATTTTTTTCTTTGCATAATATTGATTAATGCCTGTAAGTTACAAGTTTTGTCTTGAGATTGTAGTAATGAGAATTCTATCAGACACAGCCAGCATTTTCCAATGACTACCTTTCAGTGAATCAGTTTCTTTTTTTATGTCATTTTAGAGAGCTTGCTAAAGTCTCAAATGCCTTTCCTAACATATCTGAGAAATTAAAAGATTAAACTCTGAGATTTTAATATAACTTTATAATTGAACTATAAATAATAGACCTAAAATGCTAATGTGAATTTAATAATGAGTTATATGTTTTAAGTTCTTGAACTTTTCTTATTAAAGAAATATTTTCATTCAGTATAATACTATTGTAAAACTCAGCAGTTTAGGTTGGATTTCAAATGTAGCATAATATAGAGATAAGTAATTATTTCAAAATTAAACCATTTGTTAAAAATAAAACTTAGCATCCTAATTCAGGAAATAATTTCAATGTTCCTAAGTGTATAACAATACTATGGAAGGAGAAATAATCAAAAGATTGCACAAACCTCACATTTTTTACAAAATGCATTAGCAAAATCCTTTCTGACTATTCTTAAAGACTACTGCTACAATAGCCAACTTTTATATTTATTAAATAGAAAAGATTTATACTTGCTGTTTATTAATTCATTGAGTCATTGGAAAGATATTCATTTGATGTGCTCCCTATAATAGAAACTGTTGTAGGTTTAAGGGATACATGATTAAATAAAACATAAAAAATAGCATCCCTGTATTCAGGGGGCTTACTCATGGTAGTTGAGCGAGACAAGTAAAAAATAAGCAAAATGCCAAATCTAGTTTTCCTTAATGTGATTTCATTATCTTAGGAGGTGTAACCAAAATGTTTTTCACACTATCACGACACTAATGACATCTGGTTGACAGAAGTTATGAGATGCATTAAGACTTCAGTGATGTTAAAATGTAAAGGAAAAGACTGAGGCAGGAGGATTGCAAGTTTGAGACCATCCTCAGCAACTTAACGAGGCCCTAAAGATTCAGTGAGATCCCATCTCAAAATAAAACATGAAAAAGGGACAGGGGATGTTGCTCAGTGGTTAAGTGCTCCTGAGTTCAATCTCTGGTACATTTAAAAAAAAAAAAAAAAAGAAAGAAAGGAAAAAAACGTGTCCACAGACCACTTCTCAAAATAGTGAATTAGTATACTCAACAGGTGAAAAGTATTCTATAAACTAAAATTAGACACTGTTAGGATTATTGAGAATGTTGGGAGAGTTGGAGTTCAGATGAAGCACTCAGGACAGACATTATTTTCAGGAGGTGTTCAGAAGGAAAAGAAGTAAACCATGAAGGTATTGAGCTGAGAGTTCCAGAGAGCAGGAAGAGCCAGTGCGGAAAATGTAACCTAAGAACAAGGCTGGAATGTTCAAAAGAAAGAGAAAGTAAAAAAAACAGCTTGGTGTAGTGAGTTAAGTAAAACAAAAATTAAAGAAAGAAAAAAATAAGGCAAAGGAGTATAAGGTCAAATAAACCTCAGAAGTCAGTGGATGATTATGTCACAGAAAAATGACAGCACCAGTTTTCATAGAATATCTCTGATCTTTGTTGCTGATAAATTATTATAACACAAATGTTAAGACAGAGGCACCAGTTAGGATGACATTGCAGTAATCTAGGCGAGAATGATGCACACTTTAAAAAAGGCTGTGTTTCCCGTTCCTATCCCCCTTAAGTATCCTCATCCACTAATCAGAGAGAACATTCGGCATCCCCCAGTGGGATTCACTGGAGTCCCTCTCCATAGGATTTATGAGGGGAAAAGGAAGTGGAGACATCTGGGAAGGTAGAGTGCCTAACAAGAGCCAGAGTAAGGAGTGGACTGAGGCAAGGACTCTTGGATGTTCAAGATGAATTCAGAAATGGGGTGACAACAAGGAATCTGGAAACCTCTAGATCTCACAGAAATCTTGTTATAGCTATTCTTTTTTATTGTGGTTAAAAAACACCTAACATAAAATTCACCATCTTAATCATCTTCAGTGTATAGTTCAGCATGTTACAGATGTTCATGTTGTTAGGAACTCATCTCCAAAATGTTTTCATCTTGCGAATCTGAAACTTTGTACCCATTAAACAGTAACTTCCCATTCTCCCCTTTTCCAGACCCTGATAATTTGGTGTTTCTAAGAATTTGACTGCCTTCCATACCTTAAGCAAATAGAACCATATAGTGGAAAAAAAAAAAAAGGCTGTGGAGGAGGAAATACATTGTGAAAGCTTCCAGAGGCTGGGGAGAGCTGGACGGAAAGTTGATGGACACTGACTTACACTGAGGTAGGAATAAGAAGTGCTAGTGTGCTACTGCCCACTGTGGTCACTATAGATAATGATAATGTACTCTATTTCAAAAAGTTAGAAGTGAGGAGTTTGAAAGTTTTCATCCTTAGTGATAAATGATGAAGTGAAGATAGGAGATAGATGCGTTTAACCTTATTTACATATTGCATAATGTTTTCCCATAAATATATGCAATGCTTGTTTATTAGTTAAAAATTCATTATTTTTTAAAACTAAAGCCAACAAGGCTTTTTGGAGAAATGAATATAGGGTGTGAGAAAAAAATGTAAAACTCAATTGAATGACAAGGATTTTGGTATAAACAATAGAACTTATGGTGAAGTTTGGAGGTGAGAGTGAGAATCATTATAGTGAATTATAAAAGATAATTCTAATATAAATTTGCTGTAGGTCTTATAAGTAAGTAAATCATTGAAATAAGATGATTAAATCTGTATCCAACTGATAGAATTAAAAACATTACTCTCTTATTTCCTAGAAGATTATTAGAATGAGCAGTTTATTGTTTGATAATCATTTGCACGTAGGCCCTAGATATCTCTATGCCATATTTGTTGCAGTTTCAACCTTGTTTATACTTACATAGTTTTTTTGTTTGTAATAATGTATGAATACTTAATTTTATATAGATAAATTTATCTAATAGTTGCATTGATTAATTTTGTACTTTTTTGGGTTTTCCCATTCTTTAAATTGGTAAAATAATAAAGTACTCAACTATATTGTATTATATTTTATTCATTTAGGTACAAAAAATTTCATATTTAAGACATTTTATGACAATATGATGTAGACCCCTGTACATATCATTTTATTAATTTTCTATGGACTTTTATGAAAAATCACAATGAAATTTTTAGTTTATGGTTCTGGAAGCAAGTCAATCATGGTGGCTTCAGCAGTGTAAAGTCATGGTGTCCACTCCGTAGCATTGTGCTCCCTGTAGGAGCTCTTGGTGCGTCAGTTTTTCTGGACCTGTTCACCTTCTGGATGCTGAACTTAGTCTTTGACTCCCACAATCCATCCCCTTTCCTCCTCTGCTTCTATGTAACACAGATATCTTCCTCTTCTGCCTACAAATCTTCCACTTTCTCTTTCTATTTTTTTTTTTTTTTGAGGACGCTTAGGAGTCTCTGTAAGACTCTCCCCAATAATTCAGAATGATCTTCCCATATCAAGATCCTTAACTGAAACACATCAAAAAAGTCCCAGCTACCATATTCAGAAGCAGGAATTAGCACTACTATTCATTCATCCTATCACAACCATCTACTTGAGGAAAAAGATAGGCTAGGGAAAAAAAAAAGAAGAACAAAAAATTTGCCAATAGGCTTGAAGAACCATCTACCAATTACATCATACTCTTTTTTTAAAATATTTTTTTAGTTGTCAGTGGACCTTTATTTTTTTATTTGTATGTGATGCTGAGAATCGAACCCAGGCCTCACACATGCTAGGCAAGTGCTCTACCACTGAGCCATGACCCCAACCCCACATCATACTCTTAAATCCAAATTTAACCTAATTTAGTAGAGTATATAAAATATAAATATAAATTAATTATTTGCCCCATATCATTAATCACTTTTTTTAGCAATTTTAACAAAGAATTGCTCATTTCCCCACTAATCAGGGAAGTCATCAGCAACAGAAAAGCTTACTTGCTTTTTTGTCTATTTTTGCAGCTTAGTTTTGGTATGGAATTTGCAGTCAAGGATCTGACTGCAAATAATTTTTCCAGGTTCAATCTTCTTAAAATCCTCTCTCTGAAGCTTGCGCTCCAGAGAGTCTAGAAAGACTGAAATTACAAAGAGGATGGCTCTTCATTTCACTTGGCTTTTCTCATAGTGTTATAGCCATCAGAAGTAACTTTTCTGTTCCCTATTACAGCTTGAAGAAATTTTAACCCTCCTTCAATTACTAGCTGAAATGCCTGCCTTTTCTTTAGCCCCATATAGAGTTAGCTGTTCTCCCATGTGCTGCAAGATGCTTAATGACACTTACCAAGATTTACTTTTTATTAGTCTAAGGTTAGAAAATAAATGTGCAAAGAGGTTTGGATTCTGATGCTACTATTTTCTGGAAGTTGCAGGGAGACCTTGGGAAAATTATTTTTCTTTGTTTTGATTTCTTTTCCCCAACCATAAAATGATCCAAGTTCTCATCTCTACTCCATAAAGGTGTTATAAAGGATAAATAAAACAATCCATATAAAGCATCACATACATTTAGTACCTGGCAGTAGTAAGCTTTCAATAAGCATTAGGTATTACTATACTTCTTTTTATTTAAATTTTTTTATTTAGGTATTTTAATTTATTTAGGGGGAAGGATGTTGGGTAGTACATACTATGTTTTCTTTTTTTTTCCCCCACATTTTTTATGGGTACATTATAGTAACACACATTGATGAGATTTGTGATTACATATTCATACATGATTACAATATAACAATACCATTTGGCCTATATTACTCCCAGCACTTCCTTTCTCCCTCTCCCCTCCCTCCCACCCCTTGGGCCCTTTCCTCTACTGATCCTTCTTTGATTTTAGAAGATCCACCCCCACTTTTGTTTTCCTACTACTCTTGTATTCATTTTAAGATCATTTAGAATACTCAGATTATGAGCTTCAAGTAAGTAACCAATTACTTAACAGATTTAAACTCAATTCAACTATATGGCCACATTCCTTTAGCATATCTATCTTATAAAATAATCATACATTTTTTTCATTGAGACATATTTGTACATCTTCATAAGGTGTATGTGCTAACTCGATGCAGGTATATAATGTATAATAATCCAGTTTGGATAATAAGCATTTCTATCTCTTAACCCTTGAGTGTTTTTATTCTATGGATATTTGGGGCTTATCTTTTATAGCCCTTGTGAAATGTCATATTTTGTTCTCATCAACAGTTGCCCTACTATGCAAAGACCAGAAGCAATTCCTCCATTGCAATTGTTGTTGATGCCCCTTCTGAGCTTCTTTCTGCTTCCCTCCTACATGCCTTTCCCAGCCTCCTGTGACCACCGCTTCTTGCAGTTCTTTCACAGGTTCACTTACTAGTTTATACAAGTGAGTGAGAAGATGTGGTTTTTGTATTTGTCTGGCTTATTTCACTTAGCATACGGACCTCCACTTTCATCCATGCTGTTGCCAAAGAAAGGATTTTATTCTATATTCTGAAAGAATAGGATTAAATTGTGTAGAAATATCCTATTTTATTTGTCCATTTCTTCATTGAAAGGCATCTGTGTCGATTGCATATTTTGGCTACTATGAATCGTGCTGCTGTTTGGTATAATGATTTCTTTTCCTTTTGGTGTATACTCAGTGGGATAGCTAGATTACATGGTAGTCCTATTTTTAGTCTTTAAAAGAATATTTTTATTATTTTTCATAATACCTGTACTAATTTAGGTTCCCACCAATAGGTATGAAATCTCCTTTTCTCTGCATTCTCACCAGCATTGATTTTTGTCTTTTTAATGATGGAAGCCATTCTACCTGGAGTGAGATGATTAATGCCTTGTTGTAGTTTTGATTTGCATTTGTCTGCTGATTAATGAAGTTGAGCATCTTTTCATAAATTAGTTGATCAGTTGTATACCTTCTATTGAGAAGTGTCTGCTTAGTTTTTAGCCCATTGTTTTTAATCGTATTCTTTTGGTGTTTGGCTTTTTGAATTCCTTATATATTCTGAATGCCAATCCCTTGTAGATGAATAGTTTACCAGTATCTGCTTCGATTTTGCAGGTTGTCTCAATTCTGTTATTTCCTTTTGCAGAAACTTCTTAGTCTGACGTAATCTTATTGTTTCTATTTATAGTTTTGTTGCCTGTGCTTTGGGGTCCTATTTAAAAAATCATTGCCTATGCCAATGTCTTCAATTGCTTCCTCTATGTTTCATTGTAGTAATCCCTTAGTTTTAGGCTTAACATTTAGGTCTGTGATCTATTTTGAGTTGTTTATTTTATATGGTGAGAGGAAACCATCTAGTTTTGTTCATATGCATGAGTATCCAAACTTGCCTGTACTGTGAAATTCCGATTTTATTTATTTTCTTGGCATCTTTGTTAAAATCAGATAGCTGATTGAGCATGGATTTATTTCTGAGTTCTCCATTCTGCTGCATTGATCTATGAATCTGTTATGCTGGTTCTGTGCTGTTTTAGTTACCATAGCTTTGTAGTATATTTTGTATTGAGTTATTGTGATGCCTACAGCATTATATTTTTTGCTTTGTTTTGTTTTCTTCTCAGAATTGCTTTTATAATAACTAAGCAGCATGGATTCCATCTTGGCCCCTGCAGCCATCTCAGACTTTTTGTGCCTATTTCTATTTCTGAGAAATGGTGCTGAACACTGGTTCCCAGAGATGAAGAACACGAAAAGCCCCTGTCAGCCTCCACCAGACTAGAAGTAAACAGGATATGGGCTACCTAGGCTGAGCCCTGCTAACCGCAAACTTTTTGCTTCTGTACCACGGCTTGTTTGCACTGGCTGGAATATTATAACTGAATATAACTGAAGACCCCACTTGCATCCCACCTGTTTGTGGTTTTTCCCTTTAAATACTTATGGAAAAACTTTTTGGTGAGTCATTCTTAGCACACCACTTTGAGTGACTGTAGTGGCTTCCACTGGTCAGCACAATAAAGACTTCTTTGGCTATATATGAGTGGTCTGGATGAGTTTTTCAATATGTCTTGTGGGGGACAAGTATAACACTTTGACTGTTCTGGGTCTCCTGTGGTTCTATTTGATAATTATTTCTTCACTTGAAATTTCATAGGAATTACCTTGAATCTGAGGATCAGTTTGGGTAATATGATCATTTTAACAATATTGATTCTTCCAATCCATGAACACAAGATATCTTTTTATTTTTCTATGCACTCTATAGTTTCTTTTATCATTATTTTATAATTACTTATTTTCTCTTCCTTAGTTAAATTTATTCCCAGGTATTTTGTTTTTTATATCTATTGTGAATGGGATTGTCATATTAATTTCTTTTTCAGCAAATGTATAATTGATGGACAAAAATACTACCTCTTCTGTATGTTGAAAATAATCCTACACTTTAAAAAGTACTAGCTTCCTCTATTTTTGTCATTTTATGACTTCTTAAAGTTATTTAACATCTCTACTTCAAAGTGCTCCACTTCCAGCACACTTACATATTAATTATAAATCTTGATGGATTTTATTTGTCAGGGCAGGATTTTTAATTATGTAGGTTAAAGTTAAGTTTACCAAATAACCATTCTGTATACTCTAAACATACACTGCAGTCGACCACACTATATATATGTGGTAAAAGAAGTTCATTTAGAAAACAAATAATGAAACTATGTTCTATCTTAAGACAAATATTTACTAATCAATTTTCTTGTTGGATGAAAATAATATATCAACTTGTTGAATTCTTACTTCAGAAAATTGTTTTTGTATTTTTCTAAAATTATACAGTATTAATTGTGTATCTTTGTGTTGTGGCTGTCATATGTACTAACAGCCTTTCTCCTTCCCTGAGAGTCCCCCTAACTTTTCCATTGGCTATTTTTTTCCACAAATAAAATATTTTGTATGTTTTTATTCATTTTTCTGGCAAAAATATTATTTTTAAATATTCTCTGTCATATATTAGTTTCTTTTCTAGCAAGAGTTAAAATGAAAGACAGGAGTAGGGGAACTCCAGGTGTGTGACTTCCATGACTAAAAAGTACAGATAATTTGCTTGTTTTCCCAGAGAAGCAGGCAGGCAGCCAACCTCACCACCAAAATTAGTCCCCTATTTAGTGTTCTATGTCATTTCACAAGGACTAGAATGAAAAATGAGACATTGGACATGTTAACTCTGAGGAAAATTATCACTTCACCTTGTATAGGGCATCTTTATAGGATGAAATCAGGGGAGATAAATCATCTCATCCTGTGACAGATATGCCTGTCATTTGGGGAAAGATGTCCCACAGCGAGAGGGCAGGCATGTCTAAATGTCCCTCAGGTTATGGCTAGATATATTTTATATTTCAAAGTAATTATAGAAATTTTAAAATGCCCATGATATATGCAGGACACACTTCCCAAGTCAATTTTTCTGAATGACATTTTAAGTGTGTTTATATAAATACAAAAAGTAATGCATACACATTTGAACTGCATGTACCCTTGAAAGAGTCAGTGAGTAAAGAAAATGTTTGCTGAATGCTTACATGAGCAGCCATTGTGGTGGCCTGTAAATTCACATGTCCAAAATGAGATGCTAGGTATTTTGTACCCCAAACTTTCCTTCAGAATACAAGACATCAGGTTATAATTAAAACCCTAAAAATAACATTATAACAAAGTCTATCACATAGTTTATGGTGAAATCCTCAGCACAGTTAGCAGGTGACGTCACTCTGAATCAAATTTTGGTTGCATCCACACGACCTATGGAAATTAATAACAATAGGGCTAATTCAGACTTTGTGAATTTTTTCACTATGTTACACCATCACAATCGAGTCTTGACTATTGTTTTTAATGCAAGTTTGAAAGTAATAAAGTGTCAAAGAATGGCAATTTTTAATGCATGCCTTCAGAAAAAATAACAAAAAATTGTTAGCCCAAATTGTCTATGAATAGGTTCTTGTGGTTTGGAATCAAATGCTCAATAGCATCATCATAAACATTTTTAAAGTGGTGTATTTCAAATATTTTTCAAAGAACTCAAGTGTAAAACCTGCTGGATAACTCCAAAATGGCTCTAATATTAAAATGTTTAAAACTTCAAAACTAGTCCTGCATTAACAAATTTAAAAGTAGAATAAATTCTTGGTAACACCCAATGCAGCTCTACATTGAATAAATTTAAATCTATGAAAATTCCTAGAAATTAAATCTATAGCTCCAGGATTACAAAGTTAAAGCTATGTTGTAAACAGTCTAAAAATATTTTAGTTTCTTCTAAAACTCTACTCTAATTTGATGTAAAACAATTTGAAAATCATCTTGTGGTAAAAAAAGAAATCAATTACCTTATATTTTATATTTATAAAAATGTATTTTTAACATGAAATATAAAAATTAATTAATGCTCATATGCAAAATTTTATCTAATCCATTTAAAAATGTATCATCTCTAATGCTCTATATATAAATTTTTCAAATCATTCAGGGGTATCCATTCAGGGAAAAACATACATTTAACAAGACCTTCTATGATTTTCACTGATTCTTTTCTTTTTCATAGTAAGATAGATCATTGTTCCTTGTTCACTCATTTATTAATTTATTCATCAAGCATATATTGAATACATTCTATTGTCTGTTTTGTGTGCTAGACACTAGGGACACAATGGTGAACAAAGCAGACCTGTCATCCCACAGCTTGACTTGTGATGATTATAGATTTAGTTTTTATAGTGTTCAGGGCCATAGTATCTACAATATGATAGATACAACGATCCAGAGATGAAGAAAGTATGGACCTGGACCAGATAGTTTTACAGAATAAGATAAAGATGTTCAAAAGCTCAGACAGGACAGGCCATCAACCCAAGAAGTACTGTCGGCAGTTGAGAACAATCTATATTTAGGGATTGTGATTCAAGCTGAATATTAACTTGATTAACTGATGGGGAGGTAATTCAGAAACTGGTTCAGAGATGTACTGGGAGAAAATACCTTTAATGTCTTGTTGTCTATCAGTAGAGTAAAATCTTTCATTACATTCGGTATTCATTTTGTCATTTTACTTATCTATTTGCTCATCAAATATTTGTCAAGTACTATATGTACATCAGGCATTCTTCTATTTCATATATGTAGAGTGGTAAAGGAAACAGACAAATTAAAAAGACAAAAAAAATGCCCTGTCCAGATGGAGCTTACATTCCATCAGAGGAGTAACTGTAATAAATACATAATACAACTAAAATATAGCTACATGCATATCTATAGTATACATGATATACCTAATATATATATCTGATCTCTTTATCTACAGGTACATAGAGAAAAGATAAAAAAGAAAAATGGGAGGTAAAATGGCACATGAGATTGTTAGAAAGTTAGATAAGCAATTTCTGACTCACATTTTTAGATTCAAATATTTCCGTAGAGATTTTGGACATGATGCTTCATTTGGTCCCTATTCTTTGAATACCCTGCCCTCCCCCTCCTCTATGCCATTAAATATACTGCTCTATGTACTTGCATTTTAATCCCAAATGTCTTTAATTTGAGATTTAAAAGACGGACTTTTGTTTCAAAGCCTTGGTCAATATACTACCACCCATCTTACTTCCTTTCCTCAGTGTGGGGTTTTCATGTATTCCCCCTGTGGTGCTCAATACTATTACAATGTACCCTATGATCTCATTATAGCCGTGTGAGGAGAGTTCCAAAACTTGCTCCTCAACATTGAAGGAAAAAGTTTTCAAAATTTCACCAAATATTTATTTGTTGCCTAATATCATCTACTTCTTTTCTTTTTCCCCCCTTATATTATGTGAATTCTTTCCATTAGTCATAATTCTTTTGGAGAAACTGGATTTATGTTTGATAACATTTTTACCCCCAAAATTATCTAAGGTTAACACCACAGCCCCCAAGCTAGAATAAGGGAGAAGAAGTAAGGATAGATTAGACCTCCTTATAATGAAAGGGGGAAACATTTTTACTTGGTAAAATTAGTTTTATGACCATCCAATTACAGCAAATCTGAACTGGTACTATAATGCTAAAAGAGGTTTTTTTCTTTTTTTTTTTTTTGGCCCAGAACCATAACTATAAAATTTCCTTTTAATACCAAGGCAATGAATTTATAATATAATGAAACTATTTATGACCATTATGATTATAGGTAATAATTAGTAAAAGTTCACAATCATAGAATTTAGCCTAAATGTTTGCATATCAGCAGGAAAAAAAATGTTGCTGTTAGTTTCAATAACAACTTTAGAGAATGTGACTAATGTTAACAGGGTAAAAGTGCATTTATACCACTTTTTATACATTTTAGAAGAAATTATATTGCTGTATCACTCTGCAAAACATTGAAAATTTGTCTTCTTGCCTTGGGAAACATGTTATTCTAATTTAAATTTTACCTATTAGAAGACAAGTAATATGCAGACTCAATTATTGTACAATATTTTATTTTTTATTTTTTGTAATTTATTTTTATTTATTTATTATTTATTTATTTATTCTACTTAGGTATACATGATAGCAGAATGCATTTTGATTCATTGTACAAAGATAGAGCACAATTTTTCATTTCTCTGATTGTATGTGATGTAAATCACATCATATATGCAGTCATACATGAAGCTAGGGCTATGATGTCTACCTTATTCCACCATCTTTACTTTCCCCATGTCCCCTCCCTCTCCCTCCCCTTTGATCAAACTTCCTCCATTCTTCCCATGCCCCCTCCCCCACTATGGTTCAGCGTTCAATTATCAGAGAGAACATTTAGTCTTTGGTTTTTTTGGGCTTGGCTTACTTCGCTTGTCATGATATTCTCTAACTCCATCTGTTTACCTGCAAATGCCATAATTTTATTCTCTTTTATTGCTGAGTAATATTCCATTGTGTATATATACCCCACATTTTTCTTTATACATGCATCTATTGCTGAACATCTAGGTTGGTTCATGAGTTTAGCTATTGTGAATGAACTGCTATAAACATTGAAGTGGCTGCATCACTGCAATATGCTGTTTTTAAGTCCTTTGGGTATAGACAGAGGAGTGGGATAGCTGGGTCAAATGGTGGTTCCATTCCAAGTATTCTAAGGAATCTTCATACTGCTTTCCAGATTGGTTGTAGTCCCACCAGCAGTCCCACCAGCAATGTATGAGCATGCCTTTTCCCCCACAACCTCGCCAACACTTATTGCTCTTTGTGTTCTTGATAATTGCATTCTGACTGGCATGAAATGAAATCTTGAAGTAGTTTTGATTTGCATTTCTCTAATTGTTAGAGATGTTGAACATTTTTTCATATGTCTGTTGATCAATTGTATATCTTCTTCTGAGAAGTGTCTGTTCAGCTCCTTAGCCCATTTATTGATTGGGTTGTTTGATTTTTGGTGTTAAGTTTTTTGAGTTCTTTATAGATCCTGGAGATCAGTGCTCTATCTGATGTGTGTGTAGCAAAAGTTTGCTCCCAGAATGTAGGCTCTCTGTTCACTTCATTGATTGTTTCTTTTTCTGAGAAGAAGCTTTTTAGTGTGAATTCATCTCATTTATTGATTCTTGATTTTACTTTCTGCGCTACAGGAGTCTTGTTAAGAAAGTAAGGTCCTAATCTAAGACGATGAACATTTGGGCCTATTTTTTCTTCTATTAGGTGTAGGGCCTCCAGTCTAATTCCCAGGTCCCTGATCCACTTTGAGTTAAATTTTGTGCATGGTGAGAGAGGTTTAGTTTCATTTTGATGCACATGGACTTCCAGTATTCCCAGCACCATTTGTTGAAAAGGCTATTTTTTCTCCAATGTATGTGTTTGGCACCTTTATCTAGTATAAGATAACTATATTTAAGTAGGTTTGTCTCTGTGTCTTCTATTCTGTACCATTGGTCTACATGTCTATTTTGGTGCCAGTACAATGCTATTTTTGTTACTATAGCTTTGTAGTATAGTATAAGGTCTGGTATTGTGATGCCTCCTGCTTCATTCCTCTTGCTAAGGATTGCTTTGGCTATTCTGGGTCTCTTATTCTTCCAAATGAATTTCTTGATTGCCTTTTCTATTTCTATAATGAATGACATCGGGATTTTAACTGGAATTGCATTGAATCTATATGGTACTTTGGGTACTATGGCATTTTGACAATATTGATTCTGCCTATCCAAGAGCATGGAAGATTTTTCCATCTTGTACAGTCTTGCACAATGTTTTTTCTTTAGTGTCCTGTAGTTTTCATTGTAGAGATGTTTCACCTCTTTTGATAAATTGATTCCCAAGTATTTTTTTTTTGAGGCTATTGTGAATGGCATAGTTTTCCTAATTTCTCTTTCAGAAGGTTTATCACTAATGTGTAGAAATGCAATTGATTTATGGGTGTTGATTTTATATCCTGTAATTTTGCTGAATTCATTTATTAATTCTAGAAGTTTTCTGGTGGAATTTTTTGGATCCTCAAAGTATAGAATCATGTCGTCGGAAAATAATGATAGTTTGAGTTCTTCTTTTCCTATTTGTATCCCTTCAATTTCTGTCTGTTTAATTGCTTTGGCTAGTGTTTCAAGGACTATGTTGAATAGCAGTGGTGAAAGAGGGCATTGCTGTTTTGTTCCTGTTTTTAGAGGGAATGTTTTCAATTTTTCTCCATTTAGGATGATGTTGGCTTTGGGTTTAGGATAGATAGCTTTTATAAAGTTGAGGTATGTTCCCACAATCCCTAGTTTTTCTAGTGTTTTGAACATAAAAGGGTGAAGTATTTTGTCAAATTCTTTCTCTGCATCAATTGATAAAAATCATACAATTTTTATCTTTAAGTCTATGGATCTGACGGATTACGTTAATTGATTTCCGTATGTTGAACCAACCTTGCATTCCTTGAATGAACCCCACTTGATCATGGTGCATTATCTTTTTAATATGTTTTTGTATGTGATTTGCCAGAATTTTATTGAGAATTTTTGAATCTATGTTCATCAGGGATATTGGTCTGAAGTTTTCTTTCTTTGATGTGTCTCTGTCTGGTTTTGGAATCAGAGTAATACTCACCTCATAGAATGAGTTTGGGAGGGTTCCCACCTTTTCTATTTCATGAAATAGTTTGAGGAGTATTGGTATTAATTCTTTTTTGTAGGTCTTATAGAACTTGCCTGAGAATTCATCTGGTCCTGGGCTTTTCTTTGTTGGAAGGCTCTTGAAGTCATCTTCTATTTTCTTGCTTGAAATCAATCTATTTAAGTTGTGTATGACTTCCTGGTTCAGTGTGGGTAGGTCATATGCCTCTAGAAATTTGTTGTTGTCTTCAGGGTTTTCTATTTTACTGGAATATAAATTTTCAAAATAGCTTCTAATTATCCTCTGTATTTCAGTAGTGTCTGTTGTGATATTTCTTTTTTCATCATGAATTTTAGTAATTTGGGTTTTGTCTCTCCTTATTTTCATTAGGGTGGCTAAGAGTTTGTCAATTTTGTTTATTTTTTCAAAGAATCAACTTTTCATTTTGTCAAGTTTTTGAATTGTTTATTTTGTTGCAATTTCATTGATTTCAGCCCTGATTTTATTTATTTCCTGTCTTCTACTTCTTTTGGTACTGGTTTGTTCTTCTTTTTCTAGGGCTTTTAGATGTAGAGTCAAGTCATTTATTTCTTGACTTTTTCTTCTTTTAATAAATGAGCTTAATGCAATGAACTTTCCTCTTAGCACTGCCTTCATGGTGTCCCAGAGATTTTGATATGTTGTATCAGAGTTTTCATTTACCTCTTAGAAATTTTATCTCTTCCCTGATGTCTTCTGTTATCCATGCACCATTCAATAGTGTATTATTTAGTTTCCAGGTGTTGGAGTATTTTCTAGTTTTTAATCTGTCATTGATTTCTAATTTTATTCCATTGAGGTCAGATAGGATGCAGGGTAGTAACTCCATTTTTTTTTTTTTTTTTTGTATTTGCTAAGACTGTCTTTGTGACATAACATATGATCTATTTTGAAGAAGGTCCCATGTACTGCTGAGAAAAAAAGTATATTCACTCGTTGATGGATGGAATACTCTGTATATGTCTGTTAAGTCTAAATTATTGTTTTATTGAATTCTATGGTTTCTTTCTTTAGTTTTTGTTTGGAAGATCTATCCAGTGGTGAAAGAGCTGTGTTAAAGTCACCAAGTATCCTTGTGTTGTGGTCTATTTGATTGTAGTTGAGAAAGATTTGTTTGATACAGATAGATGCCCCATTTTGGGGGAATAGATATTTATGATTGTGATGTCTTGTTGATGTCTGATTCCCTTAAGAAGTATGAAATGTCCTTCTTTATCCCTTTTCACTAACTTTGGTTTGAAGTCCACTTTATCTGACATGAGGATGGAAACTCCTGATTGTTTATGTGGTCCATGTGAGTGATACATTTTATCCCACCCTTTTACTCTCAGTCTGTGGATGTCTTTTCCTGTGAGATGAGCCTCTTGAAGGCAGCATATTGTTTTGTTTTATTTTTTTTAATCCAGTCTGTCAGCCTATTTCTTTTAATTGATGAGTTTAGACCATTCACTTTCAGTGTTATTATTGAAATATGATTTATAAGCCCAGTCATTTTGCTTTGTTTTTAGTTTTTAACTTGACTTGGTTTCTTCTTTGATTGGCCTTTTTTTAAGTGTAATTCCTCTCTTTATATATTTTCATTGTTGGTTATCATTTCTTCCTCATGAAATATTTTGCTAAAAATTCTGTGTAGTGCAGGCTTTCTTGCTGTAAATGCTTTTAACTTTTGTTTGTCGTGGAAGGTTATTATTTCATTATCAAATCTGAAGCTCTATTTTGCTGGATATAACATTCTTATTTGGCAACCATTTTCTTTCAGAGGTTGGTATATGTTGTTCCATGATCTCTGGGCTTTGAAGGTCTGGGTTGAAAATCTGCTAAGATCTGAATTGGTCTCCCCTTATATGTAATCTGATTCCTCTCTCTTGTGGCCTTTAAAATTCTATCCTTATTCTGTATGCTGTACATTTTCATTATAACGTGATTTGTTATAATGTGATTTCATTATAATGTAGATTTGTTGTAGTTTTGTACATTTGGTGTCCTGTAAGCTTCTTGTATTTGATTTTCCAGTTCATTTTTCATGTTTGGAAATTTTCTGATATTATTTCATTGAAGACATTGTGCATTCCTTTGGTTTGAAATTCTGTGCCTTCTTCTATCCCACTAAATCTTAGATTTGATCTTTTGATGCTATCCCATGATTCTTGTATGTTCTGTTCATGGTTTCTTACCATCTTCACTGTATGGTCAACTTTATTTTCATGATTGTATATTTTGTTTTCAATATCCAAGGTTCTGTAGTCCATGTGATCTAGTCTGCTGGTGATGCTTTTTTTGGTTTATTTTTTCCTTCATTTCAAAAATTTCTGATTGCTTTTGTCTCACAATCTCTAGCTCTTTCTTAAAGTAATCTTTTGCTACCTGTATTTGCTCTCTATCTCTTTGTGGAGTGATCAATGGTTGCCTTTATTTGCTTGCTTAAATCATTCTTTAATTTGCAGATCATTTTAATTGCATACATTCTGAATTCTTTCTTTGACATTTCATCAATTGTGCTGTCAATAGATTCTATTATTGTAGTACCTAGGTTTATTTGGGGCACTTTCTTCCCTTGTTTTTTCATGTTGATTATGTATCTTCCTTTCTCACAATGCTGATCTGAGGTATTGCAGCTTCTATCCTATAATCTTATAGTGATACTACAGATTACCTGTATCTCACTTTGGCGTTCACTTCTAGTCCCCAGCAGATGTCCCCAGATGGACACTACTGCCACTAAAGGTGGTGTTGGCAGTAGTGGAGGTAACTCAAGATGGCAGTGTGTGTCCTTGGCTGGGCAACCCTGAAGGTGGTCCTGGGCCCTAGCTTGTACTCCCACTGGTTGGCAGGAACTCTGGTGCAGAACTGGGGGTGGTCCTGGGCTTCACTTAGGCCAAGTCTCCCACAGGGGTCCCTGGAGGCAGTCTTTCCTCTGGGTCTGGGTTCCCCTGTGACTGGCGGCTAGCAGTATTGGGTCTGCCCTTGGCTGGGCTCCTACGGTAGTCCCTGAAAGTGGTTCTGGGCTGTGGCCTGTGCTTTCGCCGGTTGGCAGGAACTCTGGTGCAGACCTGAGGCTGTACCATATTTTAAAAAGATCATATCTGGTTTCCTCAATCTCCAAAAAAGTGCAAATTCCATCTATCAATGCCTGTGAACATGATATCTATGTGGCTATTTTGCTACCTACATTTTTTTCAAAGAAAGAGTTCCCTTCCCAGTAGTGTTGTTTTGTAACAATGCCTACTTAAGGTATTCATAGTTTGTATGTGGTACTTTTAAGACAGAAAGCATATTGTTCAATTCTTATTAATCTGTCTCCATCTACTTATAATTTAATATCAGCTGATGTTTTATGTCCATAAAGGTATAATCCCTCCAGCAGGAGAAATTTGCCATTTGTAGGCCAGGAGAAAGAATCAGGTTCCTTCACTAGCATGTGTAAAATCTCATTTCATGTTTTGTCACAGTACAATTTCTACATTTCATTTTTATATTTGCTTGTCTGTTTCTAGCATTATTATGTGACATCCTACAAACTTAAGTCATAATTTCTGGCCCAGATATGTTTTAGGATCCATGCTGTGGTCTCATCCCCAGAAATTTTGATTAACCAGATCATGAATTAATTCTGAGTCATGAATTTAACAGAAAGAAGCAATAGAAAAAAAGGAACAAATAATTATTAGAATATTGCTAATTGTATCAAATATTTAGATTCACTGTTCTGAAAGTACATCTGTAATCCCAATGCATTCCTTTGTTCCTGGACCATCATTAGGAAAAAAATGGCATATGGCTTGCTTCAGAATAAGCATCAGAATGGAAAAAAATGTGATTATACTTCAGATTCTAAACACTTTAATATTAAAAATGTTGGATTATCTTATTTTGCATCATTATTTATAACTCTACAAACAAAAGGGCCTACCATCTTTATTGCTTTCAAATATATTTTAATAAGTCAAGATAATAAAGAAAAAAAGTTTTGATAAGACCATGCTAAAATAAATTGTCACACAGATAAAGTGAATCTAAGCTAAGCCAGGCTTAAGCCTTCTACCCTGCTTCAAAGATCATATATTTCTCCATGTACAGTACACCCAAGCATCTAGTTGTGTAATGATGATCTATTAGCAATTTTTTATCTCTCTACTTTTCATCAAAATCCACCTGTAATTATGCACCATTCCTTCAGAGATCTACTTCCTTCTTTGATAAGCAGTATATGTAATAAATACAGAAGTAAAGTATGCCTAAAGCTTGTATGACCTACATTCCATACCCTACACTCATTGTCTCCCATTTACAATTAAACAAGGAATTCTGTGATAATAAAGTTTTTTATGGTGCAGTTACATTCATAAGAATAATTACAAGAGTGAGATAGGCTGTTGAGTTTTTTAAGAAGAAAAAATTACAAGTTGACAGTCACTGAGGACTGTGTGACAAAATCTAAAATATGACTTGAACATTTTTAATTATTAATGTTAAAGAAGACAAGGTAAATATTAAGTCATATACTTGATAGGATTATTTAGTGTCTCATGGAACTGAATATTGGCTTATCTGCATGACATCAGACCTTGTGTCTAGTTTGGCAGGGAATTAACAGGAACACACCAGATAGTGCAATGAAGCTCTCCATTTCTTTTGGCCACCTTGTAGACATTAAATTTAATCTAAGTTCAAGCTAGGGAACATTAAAATGCCTCAATTAACTTAGCATTGAGTAATTAAGAATATGAATATTTTTAATATAAAAAGCACCAGGATCCATCTTATAAAAGTTGTTTAAATATAATAACAGTCAACATAAAAATAGATTATCACATAGAAGGCATGCAGGGCATGCTAATAAACCATAGAATATAATCATAACATAATGACCATAATATTGTAAGACAAAATGTTTTAAAAATTAGGCACATAAATTTATTGCTTAACATACTATGAAATTAACATATTACACCATGGTCTCACTGGTTTATGTTTCACTTCCTTTGAAAATATTGTCCAGGATTATATTTAATTACAGTTGACATGGAAAAAATATTGACTTAATTCTCTTTTGATAAAATCATGATATCAAAAAAGTATAACACATACCTTACAGATGAAAAAAGAAAAATACATTAAAACAAGAAATATTGTAATACTTGCATCAAAATATATTGTGTGTCATAGTTTGAGCAATAAATTAGTTTGTTGTAAACATGAAATTAACAAGAAGCTAGTACTCTGCTGCTTGATATTTTAGATGTTAGTATTTCATTATTCATCTGAAGAGAGACATTTTTGTTAGTTTACTTGCTTTTTTATTTGTTTTTTTAATGTTCTCAAAAGTACTGCAGCCAGGTTATTACAATTTCCTTTGGCATCTGGTAATCACACATTTGATCACTAAGGTCATTTTGCTACTGCCAGATCTTATTAACTCTTAAAAATTGTTTCTTCACACATCTCTCCATTTATAGTCTTCACTGAGCTGCTGCAATTTAAAGCTATAACCTAATGGCTCTCCTGCGATGCAGGCCAGTTTGCCCAGACATCAAATGACTCTAGAAATCAAATAAATATTTGTTAAAATTATTATTCCAGAAAATGGCTTTTTGTCACATAAGTGCCCATCAGAAACCTGAATTCCCTAGCCAAATACTACATTAAATAAAAATGTATTTAACTTGTCCTGTCACTTACAAAATGTCTATTTTCAAAATACAAAAATTTCATTATTAAAAATTCTTGCCAATTAAATTAGCTTTAAAATTATTTAAATTGTTTGTGTTGAATAAAAATAGTCCATTGGGATTGTAAGATATGAAATATGAAAAATGACAATCCCCAAAATAGTGTGGCCTGGGAAGAGGGAATGAGGAAGAAGGTAACACATTGATAACATTGATCCTTTTCCAATACATTTTTTCCCAGTGACAAGACAATCCCTGGAAAGGAAGCAAACATCATCCAGTGATGAGACAATCCTGGGAAGGAGATGTCCATCAAGCCTAGAATGGCTGTCTCTGGGAGGAAGTCAAAGTATTGATCCTTCCCCAAATAAATCCTTCCCAGTGACAGTACAATGCGACCCTGAAGGAAAAGAGACAAGCACTGAATGCTGACCCCAGATCCTCCATTCTTCCCCAAGTAAAATTACTGCCCAGTAAAAACAAATTTCAAATTCTCACAAACCTGTTTCCTGAGTGCCCAAACTGACA
>PVHX01000530.1:168952-289099 GCA_004024805.1 Geosciurus inauris | reverse complement strand
ATGCCAGACAGCATCAGGGAACAGACTTTTACCTCAACACAGTACACCCTGAAACAGCGTCTCCACCAGTGGCCCAGAGCTTCACCCTGCTGTGAAACCCACACCCAGGACACCAGCAGGGAAAGTCAAGCAAGCAATGACAACGCCACCTACTGGAGGTGAAAGGAACCATACCTGTTTATTTACATTGAGACTTTTTTTTACCTTTTTTATTCTTATTTTATCCTTTATCTTTTTCTCCTAATATGTTTATTGTTTAATCTTTTTGTTTTATTTCTCTGCTCTTTTCTTCTTTCCTTTATTTTTTTTCCTTCCCTCTTTTCTCTCTCACTCTTTTCCTACCCTCTAATCCCCAACAGTTGTGAAACCAACTATTTATTATACAGTGGGACATGGTAGATTGGGATTTCTGAACTGTATACTAGAGTGGTATTATATAGTTTTGTAACTCCCACTTGCATATGTTTTATTTTTCTTGCTATCATCTCTTCTCGCTGTACTGTCTTTTCTTCCTCCTTACTGGTCTTCCCCAACTCTTGGTCGCTCTTTCTAGTAATAGCCAATTTCTCTTGGATTCCTTTTTCATGCTTTCTAAGATCTAATAACCATATCCTCACTGCCTACTACCCCAACATTCTATCCTACACCCCACCATCAAGTTTCCCTAGCCCACCAACAGAAACTATAGACTCTTGTGTAAACTTATTGTTTACATAATAGATTGTAAAGGAACCCATAATTGTTGTATATCATGACTAAACTGTAAATGTATTTGGGAGCTATTAAGAACTACGTGGTTTGAAACTACATATTGCTTGTATTGAGATCAATCAGTATTTGTCTCTCCCTTAAAAGAGAGCTATTGAAACCCTGTAGGGAAACTATACCCGTATAGGAGTAAAAACTGTAGCAACTTTGATGAGCAGAGCTAGAAGGAAAGACATGCAATCATCATGAAAAAACAAGGGAAGAAAGTGACTCAAACAAACCAAGATGTCACACTATTAGAATCCATGGTCAGTACAGCAGAAGAAATGACAGAACAGGAATTCAGGATGTACATAATTAAAATGCTCTGTGACTTAAAGAATGATATAAGAGAGCAAGCCCAGTCAGCAAAAGCCCATTTTGATAAAGAGATACATAGGCAAATACAGGAAGTAAAAGATCACTTTGATAAAGAGATACATAGGCAAATATAGGAAGTAAAAGATCACTTCAATAAGGAGACAGAGAATCTGAAAAGGAACCAAACAGAAATCCTTGAAAAGAAAGAAATAATAAAGCAAATTAAAAACTCAATAGAAAGCACCACCAACATTCTAATATTAGACCACTTGGAAGACAGAATCTCAGATACTGAAGACAAAATATTTAACCTTGAGAATAGAGTTGACCACAAAGTGAAGACAGTAAGAAACCATGAACAGAATATCCAAGAACTATGGGATAACATCAAAAGACCAAACTTAAGAATTATTGGGATAGTGGAAGGCATAGAACTTCAAACCAAAGGAATGAGCAATCTATTCAATGAAATAAATCAGAAAACTTTCCAAATATGAAGAATGAATTGGATAATCAAATTCAAGAGGCTTACAGGACACCAAATGTACAAAATCACAACAGACCCACACCAAGGCACATCATAATGAAAATGCCTAACATTCAGAATAAGGAGAGAATCTTAAAAGCCACAAGACAAAGGAATCAGATTACATATAGGGGGAAGCCAATTAGGGTCACTGCAGACTTCTCAACCCAGACCCTGAGAGCAAGAAGATCATGGCAAAGCATATACCAAGTGCTAAAAGATAGCAGATGCCAACCAAGAATCTTATATCCAGAAAAATTAAGTTTTAGGTTGGATGATGAAATAAAAACCTTCCAAGATAAACAAAAATTAAAAGAATTCACAGCAAGAAAGCCAGCACTACAAAACATTCTTGGTAAAATATTCCATGAGGAGGAAATCAAAAACAACAATGAAAACCTGCAGAGGGAGGAGCTACACTAAAGGCCAATCAAAGGAGAAACCCAGTTAAGTTAAAAACATAAGAATAAACCAAAATGTCTGAAAATACAAACCATGTCTCCATAATAACATTGAATGTCAATGGCCTAAACTCAGCAATTAAAAGACACACACTGGCAGATTGGATTAAAAAAAAAGACCCAACAATATGCTGCCTCCAAAAGACTCATCTCATAGAAAGAGATACTCACAGATTGAAGATGAAAGGATGGAAAAAAATTTATCACTCACATGGACTGCGTAAACAAGCATGAGTTTCCATCCTCATTTCAGATAAAGTAGACTTCAAACCAAAGTTAGTTAAAAGGGATAAAGAAGGTCATTGCATACTGCTCAAGGGAATCATACATCAACAAGACATAACAATCTTAAATATCTATGCCCCAAACAATGGGGCAGCCATGTTTGTCAAACAAATCCTTCTCAAATTCAAGAACCAAATAGATACCAACACAATAGTATTGGGTGACTTTAACACAAATCTCTCACCACTGGACAGATCTTCCAAACAAAAACTAAACAAAGCATCTACAAGACTTAATAGAACAATCAATGGTCTAGACTTAATGGATATATATAGAATATTCCATCCTTCAACAAGCAAAATACACATTTTTCTCAGCAGCACATGGATCCTTCTCCAAAATAGATCATATGCTATGCCACAAAGCAAGTCTTAGTAAATAGAAAAAAATAGAGATACTACCCTGCATTCTATCTGACCATAATGGACTGAAACTAGAAATTAATGACAGTTTAAAAAAAAGAAGCCACTACAACACCTGGAGACTCAATAATTTGCTATTGAACAATGCATGGGTAACAGAAGACATCAGGGAAGAGATAAAAAAAAATTCTTGGAGGTAAATGAGAACTCTGATACAACATACCAAAATCTCCAGGACACTATGAAGGCAGTGCTAAGAGGAAAGTTCATTGCATTAAGCTCACATATTCAAAGATGTAAAAGTCAACAAATCAATGACTTGATACTACAACTCAAAGCCCTAGAAAAAGAAGAACAAAGTAACTCCAAAAGAAGTAGAATACAGGAAATAATTAGAATCAGAGCTGAAATCAATGAAATTGAAGCACAAGAAACAATTCAAAAAATTGATAAAACAAAAAGCTGGTTCTTCAAAAAAAAAATAAACAAAATTGACAAACCTTTAGCCACCCTAACAAAAAGAAGGAGAGAGAAAACCCAAATTACCAAAATTTGTGATGAAAAAGGAAATATCACAATAGAACTGCTGAAATACAGAGGATAATCAGAATCTATTTTGAAAACTTATATTCCAGTAAAATAGAAAACCCTGAGGACACTGACAAATTCCTAGAGATATATGATCTACCCAAGCTGAACCAGGAGGACATTCATGACTTAAACAGATCAATTACATGCAAGAGCCTTCCCACCAATAAAAGCCCCAGACCAGACAGATTCTCAGCCAAGTTCTACAAGACCTACAAAGAAGAACTAACTCCAATACTCCTCAAATTATTCCGTGAAATAGAAAGGGAAGGAACCCTTCCAAACTCATTCTATGAGGATAGTATCACCTTGATTCCCAAAACAGACAGACACATGTCAAAAAAGGAAAATTTCAGACCAATATCCCTGATGAATATAGATGCAAAAATTCTCAATAAAATTTTGGCAAATCGCATACAAAAGCATATTAAAAAAATAGTGCACCATGATCAAGTGGGGTTCATTCCAGGGATGCAAGATTGGTTCAACATATGGAAATCAATACACATAATCTATCACATCAATAGTCTTAAAGATAAGAATCACATGATTCTATCAATTGATGCAGAGAAAGCTTTTCACAAAATATGGCACACTTTCATGTTCAAAACACTAGAGAAACTAGGGATAGTAGGAACATACCTCAACATTGTTAAAGCAATCTATGCTAAACCCAAGGCCAACATCATCCTAAATAGGGAAAAATTGGAAGCATTCCCTCTAAGAATGGGAACAAGACAGGGATGCCCTCACTCACCACTCTTATTCAATATAGTCCTTGAAACTCTAGCCAGAGCAATCAGACAGATGAAGGAAATTGAAGGGATACAAATAGTAAAAGAAGAACTCAAACTGTCATTATTTGTAGACGACATGATTCTATACTTAGAGGATCCAAAAAGTTCCACCAGAAAACTTCTAGAACTGATAAATGAATTCAGCAAAGTTGCTGGATATAAAATCAATATCCATAAATCAAATGCATTTATATACATCAGCAATGAATCCTCTGAAAGAGAAATTAGGAAAACTACCCCATTCGCAATAGCCTCCAAAAAAATAAAATACTTGGGAATCAATCTAACAAGAGTGGTGAAAGACTTCTACAATGAAAATTACCAGACACTAAAGAAAGAAATTGAAGAAGATCTTAGAAGATGGAAAGACCTCCCATGTTCTTGGATAGGCAGAATTAATATTATTAAAATGGCCATACTACCCAAAGCACTATACAGATTCAATGCAATCCCAATTAAAATTCCAAAGTCCTTTCTTATAGAAATAAAAAAGACAATCATGAAATTCATTTGGAAAAATAAGAGACCCAGAATAGCCAAAACTATCCTTAGCAAGAAGAATGAAGCAGGAGGCATCACAATACCAGACCTTAAACTTTACTACAAAGCAATAGTAACAAAAACGGCATGGTACTGGCATCAAAATAGACATGTATACCAATGGTACAGAATAGAAGACACAGAGAGTAATGCACATAAATACATCTATCTCATACTAGACAAAGGTGCCAAAAACATCATTGGAGAAAAGATAGCTAGCCTTTTCAACAAATGGTGCTGGGAAAACTGGAAATCCATGTGCAATAAAATGAAACTAAACCCCTATCTCTCACCATGCATAAAACTCAACTCAAAGTGGGTCAAAGACCTAGGAATTAGACCAGAGACCCTGCGTCTAATTGAGGAGAAAATAGGTCCAAATCTACATCACGTTGGATTAGGCCCTGAATTCCTTAACAAGACTCCTATAGCACACGAAATAAAAGCAAGAATCAATAAATGGGATGAACTTAAACTAAAAAGCTTCTTCTCAGCAAGAGAAACTATCAATGAGGTGAACAGAGAGCCTACATTCTGGGAGCAAATTTTTGCCACACGCACATCAGATAGAGCACTGATCTCCAGGATATATAAAGAACTCAAAAAACTTAACACCAAAAAAAATAAACAACCCAATCAATAAATGGGCTAAGGAGCTGAATAGAAACCTCTCAGATGAAGATATACAATCAGTAAACATATATATGAAGAAATGTTCAACGTCTCTAGCCATTAGAGAAATGCAAATCACAACTACTCTCAGATTTCATCTCACTCCATTCAGAATGGCAGCTATCCAAAATACCAGCAACAATAAGTGCTGGCGAGGATGTGGTAAAAAAGGCACACTCAAACATTGCTGGTGGGACTGCAAACTGTTGCAACCAATCTGGAAAGCAGTATGGAGATTTCTTAAAAAACTTGGAATGGAACCACCATTTGATCCAGCTGTTCCACTCCTTGGCCTATACCCTAAAGACTTAAAAATAGCACACTATAGTAAAGCAGCCACCTCAATGTTTATAGCAGCACAATTCATAATTGCAAATTGTGGAAGCAACCCAGATGCCCTTCAATAGGTGAATGAATAAAGAAACTGTGGTACATATACACAATGGAATATTATTCAGCGATAAAAGAGAATACAATTATGGCATTTGCAGGCAAATGGATGGAATTGGAGAACATTATGCTAAGTGAAGTAAGCCAATCCCAAAAAAACAAATGCTGAATGTTCTCTCTGATTAGCGGATGAGGATACATAATGGGGGTGGGAATGGGGAACATAGGAGAAATGGAGAATCTCTGGATGCGGCGGGGGGGGTGGGAGGAGGGAAAGGGAAATGGGTATAGTAAAGATGGTTGATTGAGATCATCATCACTACCCTTGGTGCATGTATGAAGACACAAATGGTGTGACTCTATCTGGTTTGCAACCAGAGAAATGGAAAAATTGAGCTCTACATATGTACTATGACTTGAAATGTATTTAAATAAATTATTAAAAAAAAGAATCAAATAGACCATAACACAATAATGCTTGGTGACTTTAACACAGCTCTCTCACCACTGGATAGATCTTCCAAACAAAAACTAAACAAAGAACCCATAGAACTCAATAAAAAAATCAATAATTTAGACTCAACAGACAGATATAGAGTATTCCATCCATCAACAAGCAAAATCACTTTTTTCTCAGCAGCACATGGATCCTTTTGAAAATAGATCATATGTTATGTCACAAAGCAAGTCTTAAGAAATACAAAAAAAATAGTGATACTACCCTGCATCCTATCTGACCATAATGGAATGAAATTAGAAATTAACGACAGATTAAAAAATAGAAACTACTCCAAAACCTGGAGACTAAATAATACGCTATTGAATGATGCATGAATAACAGAAGACATCAGGGCAGAGATAAAAAAAATTCGCAGAGGTAAATGAAAACTCCGACACAACATATCAAAATCTCTGGGACACCATGAAGGCAGTGCTAAGAGGAAAGTTTATTGCATTAAGCTCATTTATTAAAAGAAGAAAAAGTCAACAAATAAAGACTTGACACTACATCTCAAAGCCCTAGGAAAAGAGGAACAAACAAACACCAAAAGAAGTAGAAGTCAGGAAATAATTAAAATCAGAGCTCTAATCAATGAAATTGAAACAAAAGAAACAATTAAAAAACTTGACAAAACCAAAAGCTGGTTCTTTGAAAAAAGAAATAAAATTGACAAACCCTTAGCCACCATAACAAAAAGAAGGAGAGAGAAAACCCAAACTACTAAAATTTGTGATGAAAAAGAAAATATCATAACAGACTCTACTGAAATACAAAGGATAATTAGAAACTATTTTGAAAATTTATACTCCAGTAAAATAGAAAACCCTGAAGACACTGACAAATTTCTAGAGGCATATGACCTACTCAAACTGAACCAGGAGATCATACATAACTTAAACAAATAGACTTCAAGCAAGGAAATAGAAGGCCATCAAAAGCCTACCAACCGGGCTGGGGTTATGGCGCAGTGGTAGCGTGCTCGCTTAGCACGTGTGAGGCACTGGGTTCGATCCTCAGCACCACATACAAATAAAATAAAGATATTCTGTCTGCCTACAACTAAAAAATAAATATTAAAAATAATTTTTAAAAAAACAAAAAAACAAAAAAAACCCAAAAAAAGCCTACCAACCACGAAAAGCCCAGGATCATGTGGATCTCAGCCAATTTCTACAAGACCTACAAAGAAGAATTAATACAATACTCCTCAAACTATTTCATGGAATAGAGAAGGAGGGAACCCATCCAAACTCACTCTATGAGGGGAATATCACCCTGATACCAAAACCAGACAGAGACACTTCAAAGAAAGAAAATTTCAGGCCAATAGCCCTGATGAACATAGATGCAAAAATTTTCAATAAAATTTTGTAAAATTGCATACAAAAACATATTAAAAGTAGTGCACCATGATCAAGTGAGGTTCATTCCAGGCGTGCACATGTGGTTCAACATACGGAAATCAGTTAATGTAATCCATCACATTAATAGACTTAAATATAAGAATCATATGATTTTATCAATTGATGAAGAGAAAGCATTTGACAAAATACAGCACCCTTTTATGTTCGAAACACTAGAAAAACTAGGGATAGTAGGAACATACCTCAACATTGTTAAAGCAATCTATGCTAAACCCAAGGCCAACATCATCCTAAATAGGGAAAAATTGGAAGCATTCCCTCTAAGAATGGGAACAAGACAGGGATGCCCTCTCTCACCACTCTTATTCAATATAGTCCTTGAAACACTAGCCAGAGCAATTAGACAGACAAAAGAAATTAAAGGGATACGAATAGGAAAAGAAGAACTCAAACTGTCATTATTTGCCAACAACATGATTCTATACTTAAAGGGTCCAAAAAATCCCACCAGAAAACTTCTAGAATTAATAGATGAATTCAGCAAAGTAGCAGGATATAAAATTAACACCCATAAATCAATTGCATTTCTATACATCAGTGATGAATCCTCTGAAAGACAAATTAGGAAAACTATCCCATTGACAATAATCTCAAAACAAATAAAATACTTGGAAATCAATTTACAAAAGAGATGAAAGACATCTACAATGAAAACTACAGGAAACTAAAGAAAGAAATTGAAGAAGACCTTAGAAGATGGAAAAATCTCCTATGCTCTTGGATTGGCAGAATCAATATTGTCATACTACTCAAAGCGCTATATAGATTCAATGTGATTCCAATTAAAATCCCAATGTCATTCCTTATAGAAATAGAAAAGGTAATCACGAAATTCATTTGGAAGAATAAGAGACCCAGAATAGCCAAAGTAATCCTTAGCAAGAAGAGTGAAGCAGGAGGCATCACAATACCAGACCTTAAACTATATTGCAAAGCTATAGTAACAAAAACAGCATGGTACTGGCACCAAAATAAACAGGTAGACTAAGAGTACAGAATAGAAGACACAGAGACAACCTCACTTATAAACAGTTATCTTATACTAGACAAAGGTGCCAAACACGTGCATTGGAGAAAAGATAGCCTCTTCAACAAATGGTGCTGGGAAAACTGGAAATCCATAAGCAGCAAAATGAAACTAAACCCCTATCTCTCACTATGCACAAAATTCAACTCAAAGTGAATCAAGGACCTGGAATTAGACCAGAGACCCTACGCCTAAAAGAAGAAAAAGTAGGCCCAAATCTCTATCATGTCAGCTTAGGACCTTACTTCTTTAACAAGACTCCTATAGTGCAAGAAGTAAAATCAAGAATCAATAAATGGGATGGATTCAAGCTAAAAAGCTTCTTCACAGCAAAAGAAACAATCAATGAAGTGAACAGAAAGCCTACATTCTGGGAGCAAATTTTTGCCACGTGCACATCTGATAGAGCACTAATCTCCAGGATATATAAAGAATTCAAAAAACTTAACACCAAAAAAACAAACAATCTAATCAATAAATGGGCTAAGGAGCAGAACAGCCACTTCTCAGAAGAAGATATGCACTCGATCAACAGACATATGAAAAAATGTTCAACATCTCTAGCAATTAGAGAAATGCAAATCAAAACTACTCTAAGATTTCATCTCACAGCAGTCAGAATGGCAATCACCAAGAATACAAACAACAACAACTGTTGGTGAGGATGTGGGGGAAAAGGCATGCTGGTGGGACTGCAAACTGGTATAATCCGGAAAGCAGTATGGAAATTCCTTTAAAAACTTGGAATGGAACCACCATTTGACTCGGCTATCCCACTCCTCAGTCTATACCCAAAGGACTTAAAAACAGCATACTACAGTGATGCACCCACTTCAATGTTTATAGCAGCTCAATTCACAATAGCTAAACTGTGGAACCAACCTAGATTCCCTTCAATAGATGAATGGACAAAGAACTGTGCTATATATACACAATGGAATATTACTCAGCAATAAAAGAGAATAAAATTATGGCATTTGCAAGTAAATGGATGGAGTTGGAGAATTTCATGCTAAGCAAAGTAAGTCAATCCCCAAAAAACAAATGCCAAATGTTCTCTCTGATAAGTGGATGCTTATCCATAATGGAGGAGAGGACATGGGAAGAAAGGAGAGACTTTGGTCAATGGGAAGGGAGGAGGAGGGGATATGAGGGCAGTAAAGATGGTGGAATGAGATGGATATCATAGCCCTAGCTTCTTGTATGACTGCATATATGGGGTGATTCTACATCATGTACAACCAGAGAAATGAAAAGGTGTGCTCTATCTGTGTACAATGAATCAAATTACATTCTGCTATCATGTATACCTAAGTAGAATAAATAAATTAAAAACAAAAAAGAATTGGGTTGTTTGATTTCCAAGTGTTTAGAGATTTTCTGGTATCTTTCTATTGTTGAATTCTATTTTGATTCTATGATGACCAAAGAATATGCTTTTAAATTTGTTAGGGTTTGTTTTATAACCCAGGATATAAGCTCTTTTGAATTTTCCATGCACACTTAAAAAGGATGAACAGTTTGCCATTGCTGATTGAAGTGTTCTCAGGAATATTAATTAGATTTCATTGATCAATGTCATTGTTCAATTCTTTTAAATCATTGCTGACATTTCGATTAGTGTTTCTACCATATTCTAGCAAAGGAGCATTGAAGTTCTCAGTCATAATTGTGGATTGGTCTATTTTTCCTTTCATTTCTGTCATTTTTGCTTCTTATTTTTTAACAGCTCTGTTGCCCAATACACACAAATTTAAGACCATTAGGG
Source organism: Geosciurus inauris (assembly GCA_004024805.1). NCBI lineage: Eukaryota > Metazoa > Chordata > Mammalia > Rodentia > Sciuridae > Geosciurus > Geosciurus inauris. Next base: position 278,689 of record PVHX01000530.1, on the reverse strand, counting down.
CTTCTTGATGCATCGACCTTTTTATCATTATGTAATATCTTGGTTTTTTTCCAGTAATTTTTTTGTTCTGCATTCTACTTCCTCTAATATTAACATAGCTTCCCCACTTTCTTTCAATAAGTGTTTGTGTGATAGCTTTTTTCTATTCATTTACCATTAACCTGTCTGTGTCATTATACTTGAAGAGAGGTTGGTAAACAGCATAGAATTGGTTATGTTTCAAAAAATCCTTTTTGCCAATCTCTCTCTTAATTGGTGTGTAGGGATCATTAAAATATAAGGTAATTATTGATATTTCAGAACTTATGCCTAACATTTTATTACTTGTTTTTTATTCCTGTTTTCCCTTTCCTGTCTCCCTCTGTTCCATTTTTATTTATCTAAAATATACCTTTTGAGTGTGTCTCTCTAGGCAGTTTCTACACAATGGTTGTTCTGTGGGTTACAATAAGAATATGCAGTGTATTGTGGTTTATTATTATCAAGATTTTACAACTTCAAGTGGAATGTGGATACCTCACCACCATATTGGTCACATCAGTCTCCCCTTTATGACAGATTTATCTTAAAATATTACTTCCACATAAATGAGAAGCACATCAGACATTGTTATGTTATACTTTTAACTTTTAAATATAATTTTTAAAAATCACAAGAAAAAATGCTTACTAAACTTATATATTTACTCCTAAGTTGTTTCTTCATTTCTGATGTTCTTTTGTTATTTTCTTTCTGTATGAATGGTTTCTTTCAGTGATTATTTTATTCTTCTAGGGATAAATTCTCTTAGTTTTTAAATCTTAAAATATATTGATTCTTTTTGTTCTTGAATAATATTTTCTCTGGATATGGAATTCTGTGTTGAGATTTGTTTTTTCTTTTTTTTTCACTTGAAAATGTACCACTTTCTCTGACCTCCATTTTAAAAAAAAATTTTTTTTTTGGTTGTAGATGGACACAATATCTTTATTTATTTATTTTTATGTGGTGCTGAGGATCGAACCCAGTGCCTCATGCATGAAAGGCAAGCATTCTACCACTGAGCCCCAGCTTCAGCCCTGACCTCCATTTTTGATGAGTAATCTACTATTGTTTCAATCTTTGTAGCCGTCTAGGTTTTATAATTTTTTAAACTGCTTTCAAAGTTTTTTCTTCTTTTTCTTTTTGCCTTACATTTTCAGAATTTTCACTCTTACTTAGATGTTAGTGGGAAGCGGGCAGGACTTTCCTTCTTGAATCTGTAGGTTTATATCTTTGACCAAATTTGAGAAGATTTTAGCCATTATTTCTTCAAATATATTTCAGTCCTTCATTCTTTTTTTCTCTTCTTCTGGAACTTTGAAGCACATATATTGTATCTCTTATTATCCCATTTTTTTCCTAGAGCTCAGTTTGTTCTAAATTTTTTTCTTTTGCTGCATGCAGTGGCACATATCTATGATTTCAGCTACTCAGGAGGCTGAGACAGGAGAATCACAAGTTCAAGGCTAGCCTGGGGAACTTAGAAGATCCTGTGTCAAAAAAAAAAAAAGAGAAATAACTGGGGATCTAGTTCAGAGGTAAAGCACCCATGGGTTTAATCCCCAGTATCACCAAAAACAAAAGCAAAACCCAACTTTCTGGATTGGTGATTGAATAATTTGTATCAATGTATCTTGAAGTTCACTGATTCTTTCCATCTCATTCTGCTATTAAGCCCATCCAGTAAGTTTTTTTTTTAAATTTTCATATAATATTTTTCAGTTCCTGAATTTTCATGTTGTTCTTTATGTCTTCCTTTTGGTAATATTTTCTGATTTTTTTATTTGTTTCAAAATATTCTCAATTTTCTGTTAAGGCATCTTTGTGCAGCTTCTTAAAAATCATGCTCAATTATATTAATAGTCTTTTCTCATTTGATTTGAGATTTCCCTAATTCTTAGTATGATCAATAGTTTTATACTGTATTCTGGACATTTTGAGTATTACTCTAAGATGATTGTCCCTGTCCAATCATCTACTTTAGCAAATTATCAAGATTTTGTACACATATCCTGAGACTTACTGGGTGTTATAGTTCAAATATCAGTTTGTTTTAAGAAACCTCTACTATTCTGAGCCAGGCGCGGTGGCGCACACCTGTAATCCCAGCACTTTGGGAGGCTGAGACAGGAGAATCGTGAGTTCAAAGGAACAGCAACAGCGAGGCACTAAGCAACTCAGTGAGACCCTGTTTCTACATAAAACACAAAATAGGGCTGGGATGTGGCTCAGTGGTCGAGTGCCCCTGAGTTCAATCCCTGGTTAAAAAAAAAAAAAAAAAGAAAAAGAAACCTCTACTATGCCATTTCAATTTGCTTCATTTTTGTGTTACCCAGATTACAACACCGTCCCACATCCTCTTAGCACTCACTGGTTGTTTAGTGTGGTGCCACTCTTTAATTGCATGGCAGACTTTAGAAGACAAAGTTTCATCCTCTAATTCGACTGGAAAGAGTCTCTTTCCTAATTGCTGAAGGGAGGGGGGCTTATAAATTGGAATTCTATGCTTAGGCTTGGTGGGCAGAGGCATCTTCCCGTTGCTACAGGGAAAGGGTCAAATCAAATTTTTTTCCCAAAGATTCTGCAGGAAGAAGTGCTTCCTGTTGCAGCAAGCAACTTGTGGAAATCAGAGTTCTCTGCTCACAGGGTCTGGAGAAGGGATACCTCCTTGTTGTTACAGAGACAGGGTAGAAGATGAAGCTCTGCTTTCTAGTTCTGCCACTGTAGTGCCATTGTGGTGAGAAAGGGGAGTGATCTTTTACCTAGTGTTCACCTCAAGAGCAGGCAGGGATGATTAAAAGGTTTCTGACCCAACTTTCCCTCATTTTCTAGATAGAGAAGGCAGACTTTTATTGAGGCTATGTTTTGTCTAGGACTGTCGATAATGCTAGGTTGTGGCCTCTAGCACCAAGACCAAAGTATTTAGGAGGCAACAAGAAACTCTGGGAACTCACTGCCAGGTTGTTCTCAGGCCCTGAGGTCCCTCACCTTCTGTCTTCCTTTCCCCTCCATTCAGAACCCTCTACAAGTGTCATATTTTTGTCCAGGATTTGTGTGTCTATGTGTGTATAGAGGAATAGAGTAGAGTGTGATTACCCATTTCATCCAGAAACAGAAGTCTCTAGAGCAGCAGAGTTTGTAGTTGCTTATTCCTGTTTATCTTTTAGCAGGTGTTTTCCCCTCATATTTAATTTCATATACATTTTTTTGTCTCTGTAGGATTCTTTCAAAGGAATCCATTTATGTTTTCCTCTGTGACAACAGACTTTAAGTCACACATGTTTTCTGTTATTTCTAGTAATTCAGTGTTGAAGAGACGGGCTTCTACATGGGCTCCGTCTGTCATTCAGAATAAGATAAAAGAATGTTCTCTACTGTGAACTTATTTATATGTAAACGTATTACAAACATAAAAAGTAAATCATTTAAAACTCAAATTAAAAATAATGCTTATCGAGAAAAAGAAAATTATATGCCAAGAAATACGCATTTCAGCAAAAATATGTACATCAATTAATATTGCATTTGAATAATTAAACTAGGATTATTCTAGCTCTGCATATATAAAGACATACCACAGACACAAATTGAGCTATTGGATTGAGTGGCTTGTGAGAAATCAGACAGCTATTGATTTGAGAATCGTTGCTATGGTTGACTCCATGGCAACAGTTGAGATTATAAAAAAGGCAAATGAGAATGGAGAAGGAAGAGAATTTGGGTGAGAATCCCAAAGGAAATCCAGAGAAAGAGGCAGGTCTCGGGAATTTCTAAAACAGATTTGTTGGAAATTTAAGAAGACTGGGAGATCAGTGAGTTCTATGTAACTACTGAGATAGAATGAAATAGAATCATTTTGAAAAGCAACCGTGGGTTGATATAAGTTGTCTCCAACCTAATCATCCTTTATAATAGTTACTGTTACTTGTCCTTTTACCATTGAAATTGACATAGACAGTTTAAGAAAGCAAAATAAATTATAGCAGCTCTAGAGATGTAAGGAAAAGATGTGCTATTGTATTAGATGTATACAAAACTTAGTTTATCAGATAAGTATGATTTTAAGTTGAACAAAATTTTGTAGTTTAGAAAAAAACATTATTCTGACAAGTTTTCAATCTGTGAGAATGTTCAGTTTATTTACTTTGTTCATAGCAGTTCAATCCTTGATCACTAAGTTGAGAGTATGAATTTAAAGGTTGAGTAAATTCAAAGTTAACTCAGTGCCTGTAACAGTGGGTGAAATTTAATTGCTTTAAAAATTCTGAATTAGATTACTTGAACGTAAATACACTTATGTAATTTTAAGTAATTATAATTACATTAATAATGACTAATAAAACATTGCTAGAGATTCTGTTAGACCTAGACTAACAAATAAATTAAGATGACAGTAGCTTGTGAGCAAATGATGCTTGAAAACAACAAATGCAAATAGTACTTGAAAACAATGCCTTAAACATCTTCCACATCTTATAATTATTAATTAGCAAACTACGCTTTCCCAGATTGGATCAAGGAAGCTTCAGTGCGGATAATGAAATTATCATAAACTTGAAATTAGTCTGGAATGAATTGCATTCTGTACTAAAACTAAAAGCTTGATTTACCTTTTAAAATGGTAACACTTTTGCTTTTCTTCTCCTGAAAACTTCCCTCAATTCTATTTTGTTGATAGTTAACCTTTCTTCCTCTTGAGGCACATCTAAATTGAATGGAATCAGGATTCCTTTTTTTTTTTTTTTGGTACTGGAGATTGAACTCAGGGGCACTTCACACTGAGCCACATCCCCAGCCCTATTTTGTGTTTTATGTAGAGACAGGGTCTCACTGAGTTGCTTAGCACCTCGCCGTTGCTGAGGCTGGAGGATTCCTTTTTATTGAGGGGGAAGTCATTTAAATTATTGGTACAAGAATTCTGTGCCTAACTCTGGAAGTATTTTATATTAACAATCTTGGCTTATAATGCTCTCCATATATGCAAACGAGAAAAAGATGAGATATTTTATGTTTATTGTCAGTGATAAGTTATTTTTCTCAATATTAAATTCTAAATTAAATCCTGTAAAGAACATCTAACAAAATCTGTAGTCTGCTTTACAACTGGATGCGTGTTACCTTTAGGAATTCTGCTACATTCCACATTTTCTGTTACAGCAGAAAATTAAATGATATCTTAGAAAAATTGAAAATGATTAATACTAGGTGGACGAATAATTCAAAGTACAGCACTGGACTCTTTTCAATTCCTTTTCAAATATGACCTCATAGCTAGTTTTGGAACTTACAGAATCACTTTTATCGCAGTCATAAAATTTCTGAGCTTACCTGTGACTCAACAAGGCACAACGAAAGGTGGCAGGGAAGTCATCTGTAAGGAATACAATGAGAATAGCACCCCTGGAGTCCCTGGCTCATGTGCTTGTTCCTGTGCCAGATACTGAGATACTCTCAGTTTATTTAGGAAAAAAGATATATGGAAAAAAAAAAGATTTTTATGGAGTACAAAAAGCAATAATGAAATATATTCAAAATACTATGGTAATGCAAAGGAAGAATTTGCATCTTAAGAAGTCCTCCAGGACCACCTATGGCCTTGTTTGTTGTTTGTTTGTGGTACTGGGCATGGAACCCAAAGCCTCATGGATGTTAGGCAAGTACTCTACCACTGAGCTACATCTCCAACCCATTTTATTTTTTGTTAGTTAGAGTCTGGCCAAGTTGCTTGCTGAGCCTGGCTTTGAACTTGTGATCTTCCTGTCTCAGCCCCCCCAAGAGCTGGTATTACAGGCATGCACCAGCATGTGGGGCACCTCATTCACTTTTTTTTTTTTTTTTTTTTGGTACTGGGGATTGAACTCAGGGGTATTTGACCACTGAACCACATCCCCAGTCCTATTTTGTGTTTTATATAGAGACAGGGTCTCACTGAGTTGCTTAGCACCTTGCCGTTGCTGAGGCTGGCTTTGAACTCATGATTCTCCTGTCTCGGCCTCCCAAAGTGCTGGAATTACAGACTTGTGCCACCATGGTCGGCTACCTCATTCACTCTTAAAAAATTATCAACGGAGGGCAAGTCTTCACAAAATAAAGTAGTACAGTTAAATCATTATAATAAGGTTCATTTATTGAGTTCTTGCTATGTAACAGGGCTTGTGCCTTTTATTTATTTATTTTTCTTTTGGTGGTACTGGGAATTGAACTTAGGGATATTCTGCTACTGAGCAATATACCCAGTCTTTTCTTTTTTTTTTTTTTTTTTGGTAGCGGGGATTGAACTCAGGGGCACTCGACCCCTGAGCCACATCCCCAGCCCTATTTTGTGTTTTATGTAGAGACAGGGTCCCACTGAGTTGCTTAGCGCCTCGCCATTGCTGAGGCTGGCTTTGAACTCGCGATTCTCCTGTCTCAGCCTCCGTAAGTGCTGGGATTACAAGCGTGAGCCACCGCGCCCGGCTACCCAGTCTTTTCTAAATTTTTTTATTTTAAAAAAGGAAACAGGGTCTTGCTGGGTGCAGTGGCACATGCTTGTAATCCCAGCAGCTCAGGAGGCTGAGGCAGGAAAAATCCAAGTTCAAAGCAAGCCTCAACAATTTAGTGGGGCTCTGAGTAACTTGGTGAGACCCTGTCTCAAAAAAAAAAAAAAAAAAAAAGAATGGAGCCGGGCGCGGTGGCGCAAGCCTGTAATCCCAGCACTTAGGGAGGCTGAGACAGGAGAATCGCGAGTTCAAAGCTAGCCTCAGCAACGACAAGGCAATAAGCAACTCAGTGAGACCCTGTCTCTACATAAAACACAAAATAGGGCTGGAGATGTGGCTCAGTGGTCGAGTATCCCTGAGTTCAATCTCCAGTACCAAAAAAAAAAAAAAAAAAGAATGGGCTGGGAATGTGTCTCAGTGATTAAACGCCCCTGGGTTCGGTTCAATGCATGGTACCAAAAAAAAAAAAAAAACAAAAGACAGGGTCTTACTAAGTTTCCTGGAGTTTGTGATCCTCCTGCCCCAGCCTCCTGAGTTTCTGGGATTACAGGCCTACACCAACATGCCTGTATGCCATTTACTTAATGTGCCTTGTTTTTTATGTAATTCATACAACAAGCTCATGACACAGGTATTCTTATGCCTATTACAATATTTGAAGTTTGCAGAGTGAAAAACAGTCAAAGTCACATGGTTCTCCTAAAGGGTAGGGATGGTATGTTTGGGGAGATGGGTACAATAGGTAATGCTGTGCAGCAGGGCCCTTTATCATGGCAAAGTAAGTATGCCTGCTGACTCTAAGGATCAGGTGGATTGCCACCAGGTTTACATTTGTAAATTATTAAAGGATGTTTTTAGGAAGCTCAGCAAGGTGAAAATTTTTTTTTTAGTCCTGCAGATAGCATCCCAGGCAGGGACAGCCTGTGGCAGCAAGACAGCTTACTGTTATCCTCACTCTACCATCACAGCTTGTGTGACTTTGAGAAAATCAGTTAATCTCTCAACTCTTACTCTTCTCCATGAAAAATATATGAGTTATTCTTTGATAAAACTCAGTAGTAGGTATGTAATAAGCATTAAAGTCCCTTGACATCAGGGAGTGGGGGAGGGTGGGTTAGGGAAAATGGATCACAAACCTTCAGATACACTGTATATTTGAGTGTGCATGTGTGTTTATAGAACTACAGAGAGGATGTGAATTTAAACCTACATACAAATGTGCACAAAGATTATTTAATAAACTTTAAGTCAAATTAAGTTAAATTTGACCTGAAGCCTCCATTCTGCCTTCGATGACAGAAAATCCAAGCTCAGACATTTTTGATACTCTCCCAATCCTACCCTTGGGCATTACAAAGGTTTTTGGGCTTGGGCTTTGGGGCAGGGAGGGAGGTGCTTCTATGAGTCGATTGGCAGGTTGTGCTCCATGCAACCTCAGGGGCACCATTCACATCTCAAGAGGCTTGACCACATTCTTGGAACAGGAGGGAGAAAAAAACAGAGCATGAAACAACCCAGCAATTAACATTTCAATAAATTATCCGGCCACATGCATTTTTTTTTTTTTTTTTTGAGGGAAGAGAGTCCATACCTTTCATTAGATTCTCAAAGCAAAGAGGGAGGCTGATTTGATCCAGCGAAAGAGATGGGTGTCAAACCTCTGTGCTCCACAAAGCAGGAAAACATCACATTTGCATTGATTATAGACCCTTTTCATAGTGCTGACACATCTATGAGCTTTGAGTGGCCTCATTATTTTTTTATTAAATTGGGTCAGGGTGGGGCCCCCCATTCAACCTAAATGCAGATGGGGTCATTGTGAATGAACTGCAATATACACAATAGGTAATAAATTCTGGGAAATGAAATCTGTCATCAGACCACTCTTTCACACAACAAAAACTGAGATGGGGTATAACATTAGGACTGCAGGCAAAAAAAAATCTCCAAGATAAAGAGGCAGAATTGCATTCATTAAGTTATAAAGCATTTGGGAGGCCTCTTCTATAGACAGAACAGGAAAGAGCCAATACTGTTGCAGTAAAAATTGTATGAAACTACTAAACAGAAGACCATGCATGTAATGGAGGGAGCTTGTGGAGTACACAATGGTTTCACAAATAAATGTGGACACCTGAATGAGAACATCATTATTGGCCTCATCTTCAAATACAGGCAGAGGAGGCGCTTTCAGAAGAGTCGTAGGAAAAACACTCAGGTTAATGAAGAAAGCTTGCACTAAGTCATATCTGTCATTTTAAGTGCTCATTACAATGATTATTTTTAACCGGCATTTAATTTTGTACAAAATTCAATTGATCAGACCTAGAGCCATGATTAATCACTTGAGGAAGACTAGATGTAAGTGGGTACTAATGAGCAGTAAGTGGATGTCCAAGTCCCATTTTTAGCATTGTTCTTAAAATAAGCAGCGTCCACTTTCTGCATCCTATCGCCTTTGGATGAATCTGGAAATCCCTGACTCATGACAGTTCAATTTAGTCTTTTGTCACTTTGATTCCAGAGTTCTTCAATAATTAAAAAAAAATCAGTACTCAGAGTTTTCGACATGTCATACAATCATGCTTTCCATTTATCATCACAGAAAATAACTCATCTGTAAGAGAGCTGAAGGCTCTTCACCAGCATGTGTGGGGAGGGGAGCACAGGGTAATACAAAGCCCATGACATGTGGAATGGACAGCTTTAAATCATCTAATCCATTCTCTCACTTGTTAAATGGGAAAGCAGTGCCTACCTTCCAATGCTACAAGTAATGAGCCAAGTGTCCAGCACTGGTGTTTGGATATGGTCATCTCTAAACAAGTTTTTCTTGCTTTAAGGTAAAAGTGAAAAATGATGGATGATACAGACCATTTTATCTTGTGAGTTCTGGAATGATTGATACTTTGGAGCTAGAGAGATTCTCAGATGAGGAAACTGAAGGCCTGAAGGGGAATAAAGGCTTTACAAGTTCAGGTACCTAGCTTCCTCAATCAGTATTGTTTGTTGAACCAAGGAATAACATTGCAAAATCACCAGAAACCAATTTCCTATGTATGGAGAATTAATGTGTCTCTTACAAGTGTGGCCTATGACCTACATGTGACCATGTGAAATGTTAAATGGGAAAAAGACACTGGATATGGTGGCATCTACCTGTGATCCTGGCTGCTTGGGAGGTTAAGGCAGTTTACAAATTCAAGGCCAGTCTGGGTAACTTAGCAAGACCCTGTCTCAAAGGAAAACAAGAAGGGTTGGCATGGTGTAGCTCAAGGGTGGAGTGCTTGCCTTGCATCTGAGGCCCTGGGTTCAATCTCTGGTACTGCAAAGGAAAAAAAAAAAAGTGAAAAGGAATGAGAAACTTTGTACGAATTCCTTGTTTTACTTATATTTTTGTTGGAAAATATGTATGGAATCCACTTCACACTTAACCAGTTTAACTTGTTTATTTAACTAAAAATGACATTTATTTATTGTTCCAACCAATTATCTACTTCTTCTTTTATAATTACTATGTATTATGTATTAAAGAGAAGGACTGAGTCACACGTGGCTGATTCATTGCCCATTCATAAAAAAAACAGAATTATTGAAAATAAGTTCATCAGTACATAATGTGATTCATTTGGCATACTTCTGATGCTTAGAATTTTGTTAAGTTTTATTTTCCATTATATCAGTCCTATTTATATGTGAAAACTACCTAAATGGTGGATTTCCATATAAAAGAAGAGGCATTATGATGTATGAATTTTAAAATAGTGGTTTCTGAGAAATTGCACTGTGGCAGTCCTGCCTTCCTGGGGTTATTCAACAGCACTTCAGCTTATATAATTACCACACATGCCTCCTGTACAGAGCTCGCGAATCTCCCAGGTCGGTCACCATGGCAACAGATTCTGAATGGAGTAGCCCTATCCTAATACTCTGCATAGCACTCTTCTTGGAAAAAGTTTTATTTTTAAAAAAGAAAATTTAAACACAGTCCCCAAAATTACAGATATACAATTTCTGAGTATTTGTTCTCTTTTTTTTAATAATTGTACTATAACCACTAAAAGTCTGAGCACACACAATTTCTTCAATAACAAAGGCAATATAATACAAAATTTAAATACAGATTGCTTTTTCATTCTGGGTACCATTTTGAAAAGAAGTGAATAAACTTTCTGAATAAAAAACACCTGAGGGGATAGCTATTGGAGAAAATCAGCTCTCTTTGATCTTTATGCTGCTATAAGAACTTTTATGTTTACTTTTAAGAGACTCTTAAAATCCATAGATATAAGCAAATAAAATGCAATTTTTCCATTAAGATTTTTTTAAAAAAAGAAAGAATGAAAAAACACTCGTTGAAAGGACCGCATTTATAAACTTGGTGCAATAAAATCTTTTCAATCAAAGCAGAGATTACACAGATTTGCTTGAAGTTCCCTGGCCACCCCACCCCTCCAGGAGGTGGGTAAAGCTGGCTGAGCTGCTGTGAAAGCTCCTTTCTCCTCTCTGGTTAGCTATTTGTTTGCAGCTGTGTGCCTGAATTCAAGAAGCTGCGCGGATGACACTTAACTGGCTCAGGAGGCCAGTAGGACTTCTCAAGGCCTTGCTTCCTCATTAACTAACTCACTTGAAACCAAAGGTAGGGTTTTCTTTTTGCCACATTGGGAAAGATGTTTTTACATGTTTTTTTTTTTAAATTTACTTTTTAATCTATCACCAAACAAGAGGAAGAAATTCACCAGATTCAGTTTAGTTCCCTGTTTCCAAAATAAGCTCAACTTTTGGTGTGTTTTCTTTCAGATTCCTAAATTCAACTCCAATTTTATTCTCTACTTCCATTTTCAGCCATCCTTGATGCCATATGGATTTAGGTCTTGATGACTTCTTTGAAGTGCTTCCGTTTTTCCTTTGTCTTTGAGCTCATTTCTTAGTGTGTTTTCTATGTTCCTGCACCATCTCCAGCAGCCCCATGACTTAGGGAAGATCTGCATTATTAACCCTGTTCTACCAAAAAAGATACGTGACCCATTCAACTGATATGGCTGGCCCCTGAGAAATTAGGGTTGGTGTTTTAGTCAGGCAATTGAATCCCCAGATCTCTAATGCCAAAGTTATTATCCCATCTTTTCCATGCAAACCCTCTCATTTGCAAACCAATGTAGATTCCATGATTGTCCTGTATTTAAGAACAAAGAAATGCTGAAAAGAGGGCTGTACTGCACTTAAAATGTTTCCACAGAGCAATTATGTTTGTGTGAGGAACAGAGGCTCTTCCAACACGGTCAGTGTACTCCTCTGACTGTACATATCTAAAATTCATTTGGAAATAAAACAAATGTCCAAATGTTTGGCTCTTCATGAGTTTGAAGTCCTGGTTCAATGTCCTCTTGTCTTGATAGAGAATGCCCCAACTCCAGTGTTAACAGTTCAGAGGACAGCAGTAGTGTCAACGGTGGAATGATTGCAACAGAATCAAAGACAGCAGGCCAGTGACAGCCAAAACCTCTGGAGCATTTGCTGTGTGCCAGGGACAATGCTAAGTATTTTGTGTGCCAACACAGTCTGCTTTCTTAGGTAGGCACTATTATTACCCACAGTTTTACAGATGAGAAAAGGCACAGAAAGGTCAAACAACTTGCCCATGGTTGCACAACTAACAGGAGTTTTGTGTCTGTACTGTGCCATTCTGTCTATCTATCACATGATAGCAGAAAACATAAAGGGTGTGAGGGTCCTCAGGCTTATGGCAAAGGGAGCTAGGTGGGGACATGAGGATGCTTGGATGGTATTATAGTGTTGAAGATGAACTCGGTAGTGCTCAGTAACTCATACCATTTTTAAAAAAATATTTATTGATTTTTTTAGTTGTAGGTGGACAGAATATCTTTATTTTATTTTTATGTGGTGCTGAGGATCGAACCCAGTGTCTCACGCGTGCTAGGCAGGCACGCTACCACTGCGCCACAATCCCAGCCCCTAACTCATACCATTTTGATTCTTCCTTGATCTGTGGTCTTCCCCAGGGATGAAAGTCCCGAGTAAACAAAATTTACATCCTCACTCATATTTGCTCCCCCTAGGCCATATGGGGTGTCCAAATCAAAATGGAAGCGTCACTTTTCAGTGACACTTAGAATTGGGGCAGTCACACAGGACCCTGTGCTCAGGATGTCCCAGCACTTAGATTAATGATCTGTTATCGCCGTCTTAAGTCAATAATTTTTGAACAAGGGGCCCTGCGTTTTCATTTTGCACTGGGTACTACAAATGATGTAGGCAGTCCTGTGTAGGATCCTAGGCAATATGCAGATGGTAGTAGCTCCATTCTCCCAGAGGGAACAAGGTTCCATTTCCCTGTGGTTCCTGTGGAACTGCAGTGCTATAAATCTGCAGTTGCCTGTTAGTGGATTTGCATTTTACTGCGATGTAATACTTTTCCTCACAGGGAAAGTAGTCAGCGCTCACTAATAGGGGTTTTAATGATGCTCTGCCAAGGTCCACGTGCATAGCCTCAAGCAAAAAGGCTCAGGACAGGCTCTGAATTCAACAGCAGGGTTAACTGTGAGGGATCCTTTTTGCAGAATGATAAAACATGGTTAACCTCAGTGGGATTTGCAACAGGCCCCAAGGAGTGCTTCGGGGAGCAATATGGGTCAGTGTGTGAAATTTTAGCCCTAGTTCTCCTGGAATAGAGTACTTTCCATCTCACTGTGTTTGCATCATTCGAGCAGGATGTAGCTAAGTCAAGATTTGACAAAACTTTTAGAGAAAACTAAACTGCTTCAGTACGAGGAAGCCAATCTGATAAGCCCTCTACTTCCGCTCTCAATGCTTAAGCAGTTTGGCACCAGAATAAGCGATTGCTCACCACTGGTGAGTTTCCATGGAGTCAGTTGCTCCTGAGGCCTTTTCTGAAGTGAAGGGTAGTGAGCTGATTTTCTCCACCAGTGCAGTAATGATACCAGAGAGCAGAAACTCTGAGGGGAAAAAAGTCAACTTCCCGAAGAAGACAAAAAGAGAATTGCACACCTCTTTCAGTCAGAGGAGTCAGAAACTTCACATTGAAGGAGATGTGTCAGTTACACTGAATTAATAATGATGGCTAACATCTTCTAGCATTTACTATGCCCCAGACACCTTTGTAAAGGCTTTATACATGTCAACTTAGCTAATCCCCACAGCAACTCAATGAGGTATGTATTATTATGATCTCCATTTTAAAGGTACAGAGCCATAGGCACAGAAAGGGTAAGTAGTGAAGTCAGGAGAGCAGCTGCCTGGCTGCGGGAGCTACAGGTTTATCCAGCAGGACAATAACAGGCAGTGAGGAGTTCCCCGGTGGGGCCTAACTGGGCGTGCAGCTGCCCGGCCTGTGTCCTGTTTGTCCACACAATAAACCCCCATTAACGAGGGAAGCACGATTGGTCTCCCTTGCTCTTGCAACCTGAAAGAGCCTATAGAATACAGATCCTATTGTGAATGCTTTTGTAATTTGGAGATCTTTTTTTTTTTTTTAATAAATGGAATAATCAGCCTCTTAATGTATCCATAGGGAATTCAGGAGAGGGATGAAGAAGCGGCTCCTGTTTTTGAGGCATTTGCAATCATTGTTGGAGAGACAGAACCAACAGATGGGGAACAATAGGGAGGGACTCAGGCCTGGTGCAGGCAAATGCTGTGCTGTGTTCTTTGCCTGTGAATGGTGTGGGAAGTGAGAGAGGGGAAGGGTATTTGCTTACTAGTTACCAAGCTAGGTCAGAAAGCGGATGGAAAGAAGAAACTGGATGACTTTGGGCACTTTTCTAGAAATCTTCAGACTTCACCTTCCTCCACTAGAAAAAAAAGCCATAAATTATCTCTAAGACTCTTTCCAGCTTTAGCATTCAATGGATCTTGACCTTTTCTGTAAAACTCGATTTTTATGCGTGGTATTTGATAAAAGCTGGGACCCACCCATAACTGATATGCCCTGGGCTTCAGATGATGTGGTCAGATTGCTACAGTTTCTTGACCTCACAGTAGCTCCCAGGTGCATATGTGTGCTGAACTTTAGTCTCTCACTTTTCTGGGCAATTCAATTTAATGATGACCCTAGCAATAGAATGCATTTACTTATTTTTCTTAGCTATTTGTATTTTCTTTCATTTGGTCAAATATAAAAGGAAGATATATATAGACTGTAGCACTTAATAATTTATATGTTCATATTTTTCAAAGAAAGAAAATTTACTGAGTGGGATAAGTCATCTTGCTTGCTGTCAGTTACATTTTTTCTTGTTTCTTTGTTCTCATTTCTTTCTTTTAGACTTAAGTTATTCTAGCCCCCAACATCTGGTTATGATTGCTGAATATAGAGTTTAAACTCAATGAAGTCTGTGATTGATGTAGATTAAATAAATTTTAATAATTAGTTTATATACCATTATGCACACCATGTTTTCAATAGTAAAATGATTTCATCCTAAACAGGCATATGATTAAGATAAAAAATTATCTGATGTTACCAATCATTGAAATATAGAAACAATAAGAAGGCGGGATTCAGAAAGTACTTTTGCAGAATGATTCTCAGGATCAGTTGGCTTTCTATAACCAGACAAATATCTTATAGAGCCTGTAGACCTTTTTTTTTTTTCTTTAAATATGGTCCAAGACCATCAACATTGGCATTTAAGTAGTTCTCAGGTATCAGACTTCATCAGATACGGGCCAGCAAGCTGTGTTGTAATAAGCCTTCCAGATGGTTCTGAAGTACCTTAAAGTTTGGGAACTGCCAGTATCATCCAGGCTGTCAATAGAAAAGAATCAAAAATTATCAATAACTATCTAATCTTATATAGTCTCTCCCCATGCCTAGCTGGATAGAGAACATAGAAGTAAAATCACAACATAAAAGGTAGGCAACATTCAGTGATTCCCCATTTCAGGCTGAATTTAGCATGATCTGCTCTAGCTACATTCAAAGCTGTCTGTATTAATAAATGCAAGCATGTCTCCAATGTTATCTTCCACTTCTATTGATGTACTCTTTTTTTTTTTTTTTAATAGTGACATTGGATTGCTATACTTTGCCTCCTGGCTCCTCTTCTGGCCAAAGGGACTATTGGGTCAGGTGTGAAGTCTGGGAAGAATCTAGAATAAGTGAAAGCTTAAGGGTGCACATTCCTCCATGAAGCCACTGCACAAAAAGACTTTAAGTCATCAGAGACTCTTGGTCTCTGTCAAAATCCCACCTCAAATACCATTTTCTCTGTGAAATCTTTTTCAATTCTTCAAGCCAGATAGTATGACCTCTCCCTTGTGCAATGAGCTAGCCCCTCACATCCTGTGTTTTGGATTTCTCTCACAGTATATCCTATTCCACCTTATAGAGTCCATATTGTGTAATTTATTTGATTCGCTGGTATGTTCTTGAGATCAGGACTGTGTCCCACTCATCTTTCAGCCCCTTCCACGCCTATCACAGTGTCAGGCACATCATAACTCAGTTAATCGTGGTTGAATTGTGGTATGCAGAGGCAGGGCTTCCAGCCAAGCCCAGAGTCATCGGATAGCTTTCAGCCAAGGCTGTTCACTGTATGAGCTAGGTGATATCGCACATTTGTCTGAAAAAACTCCCTTGCAGGTGACTGACACTCATTCTTTTAAGATTCATAGAAAGCCCACAACCCATGTCTAAAATATGAAATCCATCACAGAGGAATGGAGAAATGGAGGGAAGATCTAGAAGACAAGCCTAGCTCTTTTACCCCCTGAAGCTAACAAGGGGCAGCTATAGACACTAGAAAGGACTGGGGCTGGGAAACAAGAACAAATCTTTGATTTCACAGTCTTGCCTGGGGCCTTGACTGACAGTAGCTGCTGCCTTAACCTCCATCTGCGGCTTCACGCCTTTTTAGAAGGGACTCTGGAAGTCTCACTCTGGTCTTATAGGGAATATTTCCAGCTTAAGAGGAAAATTGTGAGCATGAGAAGCAAGCTTGTCTTTCTTTCCCACAGCCAAAGACAGAGACTCTGAAGACAATACCGCCAGGAAAGACGGAAGACACACGGTATAAAACATATTTAGTTTATTATTTTCAATGCTGTTTAATACCTGTGTAGCAAAACAAACAATAAATGGATACCCTCCTCCTAACATTGTTTACTTTGTTTTTATATATTTGTCAGTCACTCACATCTTGAAATTCATTCTATAAATCATAAACCCAGGGTGAATTCTCAACAGAGAAATTCATTGTAGGAAAATATGATCAGAAAAGATATGGTTCATATGGATTAAAACCAAGTTTTGTTTTGTTTTTTTTATCCGCGTTTGTGATTTAATCTAGATCATGTTTTATCTGCATTGGCTCGATTTTTTTTTTCCTTTCCCGGAGATACTGCAGCTGTTCGTCCAGGTTTATTTTTCAAGGAACACTGCCATCATGTGGCCTGATGGGCTGAAAACAGCTCATCATAGACAACCACCAACATGGATTTAATTTTGATTCTCTCAAGAATAATGTTTGCGACCTTAAAATGTATTTTATTGTTCAAAGGTGTTTCTGTGGATTCCTTTCTAAAACAGCATCCTTAAAATATTTGCCAAAGAATGATCTCTGTGTAGGCCTTTGGATACCTCAAGTATAGTTAGCTCATCAAATATGGCATAATAAAATAATAACTGATCACTGGTCACTGTATAAATTAATAATTTTTCACAGATTTATCCACTTTAAAGTGAGTGAAATACCTTCCTTATGTACACGCATGCAGCTGCTTATGTTTTTCTCTACTCTTATAAGTCAGTTCAGGGAGAGAGACTCAAAACAAGAATTACAGGAGGCAGCATTATGTAGTTCAAAAACTAAGCGATGAAATTTGACACTAGGTCAGAGTCTCTCCTTTACCAGTAATTAACTATATGATTTTGAGCAAACACATAAGCGATCTGGTTTCTGTGCTTTTTTTCTCAAATGAGAAGGTTTGATTAACTAGAAATTGTTTTTCAGCTGTAATTCTGATTCTACTTGACAAGTAAACAAGTTCAAAAAGCAAGACTTTTTTTTTTTTTTCCTCTTGAAGCAGATTGCTTTCCTCTAGGTTTCCTGAAAATATGCAAGCCCCTCTGCTCCCTCCCCCAACCCTGACTACTGCTTTGTCTGCATGACTCATCATGCAAAATTTCCTCTGCAAAAAGCCAGAGATTATGTGTTGAGTTCAGGACTGCTCCAAGCTCAAATAGCTTTCATGCATTAGGCATCTTCACAAATATAAAATAAAGTTGATGCATCTTTGCAACTGGTAAACAGCTTATTGGCTTCTGAGAACTATGGGACTTAAAGGACGTTCCAGAATGTTTGAAAAGACAGTTCAAAGGACAGGCTGATTTCTTTGCCTCCTGAAAGGGAAGGCAATTTTCTTCCCTAACTACACCTTCTGCTTCATAAATTTGTCAGAAGTAAAAAGGGAATGCAAATGCTGTGTGGAGTACAATTGTGAGGTTAATGTTCTGATGAGACAAAATTATGGTAAATTATTCCCTTGAGTTGATTTTGTGAAGTGTGTAACAGGGTGAGGGATGGAAATACAAGCTGGTGTTGATGTTTAAACTGTGCTGGAAGGGCATGTAAATGCAGGTCAGTTGCTAGGAGACCTGGCACAGAGCTAATGCCCCCCTTGTGTGCAAGGGAATGTTTTGTCTCAAGAAACCTGGTCTTTCACAGTCAAAGATGACATTCAATGTATAGTCTGTCAAAATTCAGGTGGACCAGTGCTTGGTTATTGCTTGTGTCAATCCAGCCATTCTGACATTCACCACCCACAAAGGGACTTTCTGAAAGGGAACAAGTTAGCATTGTGCCAGGGACCAAGATTCTCAGTAAACACTCAGGGCAGTTAGCTACAAATTCAATTTAAATACTCTTATTTGAAAAGCAGCTGGTTTGTTCCCCATATCTGTTCCAAGGGGAAGTACTGACGAAATAATCACTTCAGCATTCCAAAGGGAGGACTGCCAACCCACAAATAGAGTTCTGAGAGAAGATGTGCTCGCATGAAGGACTTTGGACCCTGTCGTTGACAAAGCAACCATTTCAGCCATTTGTGGGAACTGTTTAAAACAAATTTTTATGTGAAACACACATGCTTTCAGCTTGTAATTACTACCAAGAGCAGAGATGCACAGAACTCAGAGCTGGAAGCGTCTTAGAAGTTCTTCCAGCGCCCCCAACTGGTTGAAAACAGAACCTGAACGGTTTCGTGGACAAGGGCTGTGCAGGAAGCGGCTTCGGGAGGCAAGTCTTTCAGAAAATCATGGTGAGGTCTTCTGCTTTTGTAAAATAGTGTCAAGCTTTACCAATGTCTAGAAAACTATTCAGCAAGGTTTAAAAAGGGCTGAGGCATGAGTCCAGTAAGTCTCCTTTTACTTAGAGGAACTTAGATTAACTGAAAAGTATTTTAAATTATTTGAAACACACAACTGATTATCACCAGAGCCCTGAACTTGATCCAGAATTCCCAGACTGATCCACCTAGCTTTTCTCAGGAGAGTTGTGATATTTGTCAGCCCACTTGATATGAAAGACTAAAAATCTGTAACTCTTGCAATGCTTAACAATGTGCAAAGCACATTTACATACACTGGTTCATTTGATTCTTTCAACCCTGGGAACCGTTCTTATGAAATGAATATTTAGTATGCAGAATTCATCCGTGCTGTTTCTAAAGTATAGTTCTAATTGTTACTTTAAGTAAGTTAGTTTTCTAGATCTTGTACAATTTTGTTGTCATGCCTCTAATTCAAGGGTGGTTTGGAATTTTTTTTTGTTCCATTTTAATATTGAATATCCACAAATAATATATTTACTTTATTGTCTACCTATAGAAAAAGCAAAATCATTGTCAATTACCATTTTGGAGAACCTACTGTATGGTAGCCTGTCACATGCTGTTCTGAAGATGCTGTTTCAGGCTTAGCTTTTAATTGAGAGAGTTGGATGTGGGTTCAATATGTGGAAGAAATGAAATCAATGGATATCCATCAGTTCCACTCCTAAATTCTATTGAGCTTCAAAAATACCTGAAAAGAGGTGGTGGCCTCTGAATGAAGATTTCTTGGTGTTCTCTTTTTTTCCTGATCTTAGGACCTTAGAATCGGCTGCAGCTCTTGTCGAAGATATCCTGCAGCATCTCATTCTCACACTGCCTTCGTGTTTGTGCTCAAGGGAAGTGAGGACTTCTCTGACCATTTGTTTGAAATTGTAATGCTTTCTAGTCCCTAATGCCTTCCCAGGATCTTTCTGGAGGTGAAGGAGGCCTTTCTTATTGGCTCAGATGAGCATACCTTTTCCTGATCTGTAAAAGGATGACTTATGGTCTTTCTGAGACCCTAGACCTTTCTCAGCTTATTTTTCTTTGTAGCATGTATTATCATCTGACAAACTGTATCTCACTGTTTTTGGATTGTTCGTTTGCTCCCTCATAGTCTTTCCACCAGAATCAAAACTCCATAGAAGAAGTGATTTTTGCATGTTTTCTTCATATATCTGTAATGCTCAGAAAAAGTACTGGTGTCAGCTAAGATGGGCCCCAGTGATTCTTTCTTCCTGGAAGTCATTCCTTTATTTTATTCTCCCTCACATTGAATCAAGACTAGTCAGTGCGTAGAGCAGAATGGAGTAGAAATGAAGGCATGTGACTTCTCTAGTTAGGTCATCACAGCATCCAACTTGCTCTGTTGGATTTTCTTTTTTCATTCTAGAAACCAGCTGCCATGTTGGAAGGACATTCAAGCAGCCCCATGGAGAAGACCATGTGGAAAGAAAACAACTTGTCAGCATCAACTTGCTAGCCAAGTGATTCAGTCAATTTGAAAGGGGATCTTTTAACCCAGTGTTTGGGTATTTCAACTGGGGCCTTCAGTACCACAAAGCAGTGAGAAGACTTTCTGCTATGTCTTGAGAGTTTGTAAATGATTATTGTTACTTTAAGTCAATACATTTTGGGGTTATTTGCTATTGCAGCAAAAGATAACTAATACAGTGCCTGGTCTATAGTAAATAGCTCCCAAATATTTACTGACTGAAGGGATAAATAAAGGCAGATTTCTTCCTAGTTTACTCAGAGATTTGAAAAAAAAATGTCTATTTTATTTATTTTTGTTTATTAACCTAAATGAAATAGTCTAAAAAGCCATTTGAACAATGGAAATGTTAGTTTCAATTCCCAACATCTAGGCTTGAGTCTTATGTCTGCTACTTATTTGCCATAGAAGTCACTATAGTCCACAGAAATCACTTAGAGTCATTAGTTCTTAGCTTTCCTGACCAGTACACTACATAATAATTATAATCACATGACTAATAATACCACCTCTTGCACAATCCTGCTGATATTAAAAACTTCTTCATCAAATCTCTGCTAAATGGAATTTTCCATTGTATAAACCAATAAAAGTTCTCTACTCTTTTGAAGGAAGTTTCTCTTGTTGGTGTCACCTACAACCCAAAGCATCTTTACACAAAACATTAACACTAACGTATATGAAACCATGACAAACTGGGTGACATGTCAGGAGAAAGATGCTATATGGTAGTTTTAAGTAAAGCAGATAGGAAGAAAGGGATGTCAGATAATCTTATCACCCATGTCATGTTTGTGAGCTGATAGTGCAGACATCCTAATTCATCTGCTGGGAAAGTCAGGGAGGCCTCAGGGGTTCTGTTTTCATAGAAATTCTGATTTTTGAAGATATATTTTAGATATATTGTGGCTTCTCTTTTCTTTCCTATGATTGTATTTGGTAATTGCTGCTTGTAGCATCAGATTCACATTTCAGTGTCACGATAAACTAAGGAGCCATTTGTGTTCTAGAGATGATATTCCAGTGGACAGATTGTGTTGTACACAGACATCAGGAAAACAAACAGCCAGGCCTTTGTGCCTCCTGCCTCAGCCACAGGTCCCCAGAGACTCCAATAGGGTTTTGTGGGCCACTTGCCACAACATCACACCTTGTCAGAAGTTCTTCATACCATTTTAAGAGCAGAGGACACTGTCCTGGGAACGTCATGAAACACTAATAAAAAACTCATCTTACAGGATGAAGAGTTTTCATTTTTAAAAGCTGAGGAGATAGGACTTTCTGACAGGTCTGACTAGACAGTGTGAAACATGGCCACTGTGTAATGTGGCCTCCTGAGTCCTAGAGAGAAGGTGACTTGAAGTGTGATCTAGAGAATGAAGACAAGTCTCAAATCTGTTTTATTAGCCTTGGTCACGATATTTCCTATATGTCAGAATGATGATGTCAGGCAATTTAATTAAACTGCTATTTGTTTATAATTGCAAATAATCTGTAAGTTTTATTTTCTGCTGCTTGGATACATTGGTCAGTAATTTTTTTTTTAGTGGAATAATAGTGATAACTTTCTTAATTTTATAAATTTCTTCATTGTGATTGGCTTTGTTTTCTCAAATTATTCCACAAAGTTTAGGTCTATTTATTTTTCCAGGTATGGAACAGGACTTTCAGAAAGACAATAGTTGTGAAAATCAGGCATTAAGAAAATGAGGATTGGGCTGGGGTTGTGGCTCAGCAGTAGAACACTTGCCTCGCGAGTGTGAATGGGTTCGATTTTCAGCACCACATAAAAACAAATAAAAAAACAAAATAAAGATACTAAAAAATATTTTAAAAAAAGAAAATGAGGATTTTAGTGTATCAATGATCATGCCTGGAGGACTCAAATCATGGAGTTTCTTCTGCAGTACAAAAATGATAACTCTTGGGCTGGGGTGTGGCTCAGCCTAGCATGCGTGAGGCACTGGGTTTGATTCTCAGCACCACATATAAATAAATAAAATAAAGGCCCATTGACAACTAAAAAATATTAAAAAAAATAACTCTTCAACCTATGACTTGTTGACCTAGAGAGAAGGAGGGATGAGGAAATAAAAAGTTCAAAACTGGACTCTTCTGCCCAGGAAAGTTGGAAGTCTTCATGGATTATAAGTATAGGTTGATCTAGGGGTTAGACGTCATGTTCTCACTTCCCCCTTCATGCACTCTTCCAGTTGAACTTTGATGGGGTGGGGTGTTCCAGAAAAAAACAAACAAACAAGTATACTGGAGAAAGTCCAGGGAGGCAGAAATCTGAATACAGCCAAGTAAGACCAATTTTGTGATGAGCCATTCTCCCAGATTAGGGAGGGTTCAGAGAACAAGGTGTCCATCTGAAGACCCCCCTACCTCCCTAATATATAGTCGTCCGCTCATACTGGTAACTTATGAAAAAAGTCCCTTCTAATGAAATTAGTCCCTTCTAATTATCAATCCTGATAATTAAATATTAGTACTTTAAATGTTATTGTAAAAGCCAGATGACCAAAAGGAGGCAAATTAAAACTGCTGGGCAAAGCTTTATTGGAAATACACGCTCTAGGGCTAAACTCTCCCATGCATCTGAGTGTGTACGGGAGAATGGCGCATGTGTTCTGGCGTACAGAGAATTTTAAAAGGCTTGGTCAGGAAGGGGAGGTGATCTAGAGTCCGGTGTCCTCTGAGATTGGTCAGGGGATCCTGCTGAGGTCAGAGTCTTTCTGGGATGAGCTGGGAAACATGGCTGTGCCCATACTGGATGTTCCGTGTCCCTTTGTGCATGCGGCTCCTGGCAGCCATGTTGGGGTGTTCTGCGCATGCATGCTGCTT
Organism: Geosciurus inauris; assembly: GCA_004024805.1. Lineage (NCBI taxonomy): Eukaryota > Metazoa > Chordata > Mammalia > Rodentia > Sciuridae > Geosciurus > Geosciurus inauris. The sequence goes on along the minus strand of PVHX01000530.1, from coordinate 255,496 downwards.
ACCGCTTCAGCCTGCCTTGGCAGAGGCAGCTATGTCTGCATTCATGCATTTGCCTTGCTAACCTAACAGTTACCTCTGTGTAGGGGTCTTCAAATGAGTTTGAATTAGTCTGTTGAATTCTATTCTACTCTTTGAGAGTTCTGACTTTCCTTCTGAAAGAGTTTCCAGGAATATGAGATATATACATAGGTAATATTTTAAATATTAATATTTAACCATCAGTATTCAGTAGAAGAAACTTTTGCCACAAGTTATCAGTATAGCCAGACCAGTGTATATGGCTGTTGGTTACATAGGTGTGTTCATTTTGTGAAAATTTGATAAGCCATATCCTTATGACATGTCCCTTTCTTGTATTTATATTATATAAGAAGTTAAAAATTGTATTGTGGTTTGCATCCATGTTTACATGCTTAGGTAAATTCTAATATCCAAATAATAGTATCATGTAAAATGTTAAAAATTCACATTGCTAATTATATTGCAGAAAGTTTATAGCAGTTTGATTCCTAGCAACACTATATACGAATGCATTTTTTTGCATTCCAGTTAGTATTTGCTATTATCATTTTTCTAATATTAATGATTATCAGCAAAAAAAGTGTATATTTTTCCTCCAATTTTTAATTTTGAAAAATTTCAAACAATCAGAAAACTGAAAGAATAGTGTAACAGACAACTGTATACCTTTCATTAAATTCACCAACTTTTAACTTTTTGCCACATGTTCTTTTTCTCTTGGTCTATACATACACACAAACACACACACACGCACACACTCATATGCACATGTGTTCTTATGTACATATCTATGTCTATATCTGAAGTATTACAAAAAAAGTTTTAGGGGCTGGGAATGTAGCTTAGTGGTAAAGCACTGGGTTTGATCCACAGTACCACATCATGACAATTTATTCCTCAATGCATGTCTGAAGAAAAATAATATTCTTCTACATAATGATAATACTTTTATCATACTTTAAAATCAACAATTGAATAATTGTTTTATCAAATAATACCTAGTCCCTATTTGTATTTCCAAATTGTCTCTGTCTAGTCTTTTCTACTTGATTTGAAGAAAACACAGGGTTCAATAAAGTTCATTCACTTGTTGCATCTGGCTGTTTTGCCTCTTTAGTCTCTTTTTACTTACAACACCTTCCACCAACTGCCCACCCTGCTGTTTCATAATATTGAAATTTTTCAAGTCTAGGTCACTTGAAAACCTTCTGTTTGTTTTCAAATGTGTATAACCATGCTTGATTTTACAGACTCCTATTACAAAATTACTACAGGTTTCCAGGAGCACATGTATCAACTGAAACAAATTTTCATTTTTGGCTATTGGTTAGTCAGAGCAAGCCCCTGGATCTCTAGCCAGGCACCAGATGTTTTTACTGAGGGGGGGGGGGAGAGAAAGAGCATTAAGAACTTTTAAATCTTACATTATTACTTTGATCATATAAGAAATAATATTGACATTTCATGCTCGGAAATGTGTCGCGGGAGCTTTCCTTCATATCAGCACTATATATTACTGGATGGATCAGCTAATATATAACCAGTTTAAAGGACCTGAAAATGCACTGACAGCCAAGAAGGATATTTTGAAGTTTGAAATGATCCCTGTATAAATAGAACGGATCAGCATAACTTTGGGATAAAATTAGCCGACAGTTTGTGGGCTCTCCAGCATGTGCCTGTTCGCTTAGTGCTGCTCTCCTGATAAATCACAACAAAGCTTCCAGAGAGAGAGGAGGATGGACAACAACAATGTCCCTATCACTAAATCTGGAACTGCCAAGTTAGTTAAGAGAAATTTCCTTGAGGCATTAAAGTCAAATGACTTCGGAAAATTGAAGGCTATTTTAATCCAAAGGCAAATAGATGTGGACACAGTGTTTGAAGTTGAAGATGAGAACATGGTTTTGGCATCCTATAAACAAGGTAAAAATACAGGTATAATTGTAAAATGATAGAAAAGAAATTTTTAAAAAATGCACAGCGTCAGTGACCGGCTCTAAAAAAGTAGTTCTTATTTTTCTTTGTGTTTACTTAAAAAGTATTTTAATTTTATCTTTTGTTTGTAAACTAGAATGCATATGGGATGATACATATATATTTATACACATGTATATATATGTATGTATATATGTGCATATGTGTGTATTATCTGTGTGTGTGTGTGTGTGCATTTGTGTGTATCTTATATCTGCTTATTTTTCTTTCTCTACCCCTTTGCCTAGAATTTGAAATCCTGGACAATTACTTTAGTTACACACTGTTTGTTTCAAACTTTTCTTCTGACTGTGATGACCTAGAATATAGAAAACATCTTTGGATTATGGTTAAGCAAACTATTGAGATCTAATCTAGACAATGTGGCTGGCTTGGGGACAGGCTGTTAATTCTCTGTTAACAGCCACTTAAGTATATATCATTTCTGTGTCCATGTGGATGAAAAAGGGGATTTTCTCCCTGATTTGGAGGGTTAATGAATGGATAAAGCTGTGCCACAGTCACCTTGATGGTCTTCATCATTTTAATGAGTTTCCGTTCAGGCACAAAAGTGGAACTCAGAGAAACTAAAAAGTTAACTTTTTTCTTAGACTACAATAATAGATAAAAATTGTATAAATGCTTAATGCAGAAGAACTGCCTTATACAGAGCTAAGGAAAACAGAAATTAGAAAAGTTTTGTTTTGTTTTTTTTTAAATCTCAGGATTTTTAGGAACTCATGCTTAATATACTAGAAATAAATTAGTATACTGATTCTGATTTTCCAAATCAACTAATTAAGGCAGGGGATTTGAGTAGTTAGGTCATCTAGTGAGTGGTCTGCAAATAAACACCTTGTTCAACATTACTTCTGTTTAAATAAAATAGATGATAAAGTCTTATGTATAGCATTTAGAAGGAGAGCACTTGCTGTTCAATTTTAAAGATGTTTTGTGCTCATATATAAATCATCAGTTCCACCAATTTCCAAAAACAACTGCTAATGATACATATTTCTACACTAATTCAATCATATCTTCTTTTCAGTTCTAAAGAAAGTATAGAATAGTTGAGGCCAGTTACTGTGTTTGTGATTTGTGCTTTCTGGACTTTATAATAAATTGGCATTGCTATTTCGGCTGAAAGATAAAGGAGGGGGGGTCTTTTTTTTTTTTTACTTTAAATGTTGATAGGGACTCTGTTAAAAAAGTTATATACTAGAATCACAATGTAATATAACCATCATAAGATGATTGCTTTCATCTTTTGACTTTGTTCAATGAAAGACTGTCAGAATGCTCAATACATTTTAAAGGTATTTTTAAAACTTATATTTGTGCTCAATGTAAAATAACTCAGGTTCAAGCTGGTGGGTAATTTATTTGACCCTGAGTCACAAAGACTGCCTTTTCTCATTTCCTGAGCAGCCAAATTACCTAGTTTGCACAAAAGTTCTGGGGTTATAAGAAAGGAACTTTGAGATGCTGGTTCTGGGGAAGCAGAATATTTTTTTCTGTTGCTTCTAATGGTGTCATCACCCCTGAATAAGAAGAGAATGCATTTTAAATTCTTCTTGTCAATGTGAGCAGACTCCTATGGTCCTCACAGAGCTAAATTTTCATTCACGCTAATGGGTGTTTTCATAGTGTTAGGACTGTGGGATGTGGCTTGCAATTAGGAGACAGCTTTACACCGTCTGGCAGAGGAAAGAAACATAAGAAACCTGGTCTTATGTATACCAGGTGGGTGTCTGCACAGAAATAATAGGACTTGTGGTCTTATCTTCAGGATCTATGCCGGAAATCCTCGGTATGAGCATGTGTGCACAAAGGAGAGTGCAGAAATACACTTCTTCTCTGTTTAACATGAGTGTGGGTATAAGACTGTCTCTTTAGTTTTCAATCCATGTAAAAACCTCATCTTTCTTCAGAGTTACTTCAATTTTTTTCCCCACATCCTTCCAGCCCATGATCAATCCTTTAATATTAAGGTTAAGAATGGAAGTGATAAATAGAATCCTAGTTGCTGGCCAAGCAAAGTAGATCTAAGTAGTTCTGTTAATTTCACCACTCACAAAGGAATTCTCAGAGAACAGTGTGGAGTGGAGTGGTCTACAACTGGTTAGTGAGTTATCGAGTTCTTTTTCCAATAGTTCTAAAGAATAGGACCCATTTATGTGTGGCCTTGAAGGGTGGTAGCTGGACTATAGTTTTTGAGACTTTATTAAATAAAAGCAGAACTTCTGGACGTTTCCCACTTGAACTGCTACACATTACTCTTCGACTTTTAAAAGCACATTTGAAAAGCTCTATGCAGAAGAGTTATACATGGGCAACTTGACTAGTTTTCACAAAATAGGCAAACCTATGTAACTAGCATTCAGAAGAGGAAACAGAACACTACTGTTTACTTTTAAAAGATGAAAACCTTCAGGTTTTAGTTATTTTTGGCTTAGTAAGCAATGTGTAAAGTCTATAACAGACATGCTTTTACATTTTCTTATGTAGTTAATAATATAATTCTGTATTCAGTATTTGATTGTCCTGCAGAAGATTAACAGCAGTACAATTAATTCTTAACCATTTTTATTCCTTTAGATTATACAATAGCATTTCTCATATGATTTAAAAAGTTATTCAATTTTATTTCTAAATATAGTACCCATAAGCCAATATGAAATCAGTGTGTAATTTTTGGAATGGCTACTCAGAACTTTGCTGACAAAGAAATTAATTTAGGATATGAATATCATTTCTCCAAATATACAATCTTATTAGTACACAAGTAGTCAAAAGTTGATCTCATGAACAAATGTGGATCTTGTGAGGAAGTTAGAACAAAGCGATTGAATTACAAAGAAGTCTAGAAATGCATTTCTGCTTCTCCCTCTAGCACTGGGCTTCTCATTGAGTAACTTCTTCTATTAGTCTACGAGAGGATAGATTTAGAATCCAGCCTCCAGACTGTATGTAAACTGTTTTGCCAGCACCTACGACTGATTTGATTTTGTTGTTGTTTTTGTTGTTTTTTAGTTGTGTCGGGCAGTGAACCCTGGGTGTCACACTGTTAGGCACGTGTTCCACTGTTGAGCTACACTCTAGTGCCATAATAGTGATTCTTAAAATGACAGAGATCTCACTTTTTTTCAAGTTAATTTAAGCTTCATACTCAAATCTTCCCATAAAAATCATGTTTTATTAATTTAAAAAAACCATCTTCTCTCACTCTTTGCAAAGCAAACAATAAAAATGTGCTGGCTGACATGTGAGAGGACTCTCAGCAAATGGAAAAAATGTGTGTCTCAAAAGCAAAAGCAAGAAAACAAAATAGCATTTACCACATGATCATTTTAAATTAGGAAGGACCGATATTTGAATGAATTCTTAACTCCTAAATGCAATGTATCTGAATAGTCAAAATATGTCATGATTCAATTTTTTTCCCCCTGAGCCAAGCAGACAGTATTTAGAATGGAAGTAAACTGGGAAGAAATCTCTCAGAAAACTCAAAGACCCTTTGTATTATTGGTTCCCACCTGTGACAGACATCTTGAAAACTTGAATGAATCTCCACAAGGTGATTTTCCCAACTATGCATTTTGATTCTCCTTCAGATGTTTGAGTTTTGGCTCATTAATGATACAAACAGAATATCATACTTATGACTTTGGTATGAAATTCCCTCGTCAGCTAGGTTAATCAGAGTCCTTTTATTAATCAGTATAATGTACTTTAAGTACTTCATTTATGGCCCACAGCTTCTGGTTCCTTGGTTGGTAGTTATATTTTTAATTAAAATAACCAATGAATGATTTTACCTGAAAACTTTCTGGCAGGTACTCTATCTACTTTACTAAGCAGCAACTGCTGTCCAAATATCATGAAGGCTCTTATTTTCACTCTCCTGATGAATAATCTCTTTTCCTTTTTGCCAGAAATTTATTCTCTTGCATTCCTATTACCATCTTAGGGTTCTTTTCCCTGTCTAGATTTTAAAAAAATTTTTTTTAAATTTGATTTTATTTTACACACACACACACACACACACACATATATATATTTAAATTTTGTATTTCAATGTTACTTTCCCAACTTTGGAGGAACTCTTTTTTTTAAAAATTTTTTTTTTAGTTGTCAATAGACTTTATTTTATTTACATATATGTGGTGCTGAGAATCGAACCCAGTGCGTCACATGTGCTAGGCAAGCCCTCTACCACTGAGCCACCATCCCAGCCCTGGAGGAACTCTTGAGAATTTTTCAGAAAATATTACTATTAAGAAATAGGAAAGAAGCTGGGCACTGTGTTGCACATCTGTAATCCCAATGACTCGGGAGGCTGAGGCAGGAGGATTGTAAGTTTCAGGTCAGTCTGGGCAACTTAGTAAGACCCTGCTTCAAAATAAAAAATAAAAAGTGCTCAGTGGGAGAGTGCTCCTTGACTCAATCCCCAGTACAAAAAAAAAAAAAAAAAAAGGCAAGGATTTTGCTGCAGTCTATAATCCTTCAGGACTGTGTAAATAAGTGGACACAGGCAGAGCAAATGTCTGCTAATCCAGCCATGAGCAGCGTGTGTGACCTTTGGCTATATCACAGAGGCTTCTAGGGTGTGGGGTTCATTTGACTCAGATAACATTATCGTTGAAAACTGAAGCAGAGCTTAGCTGAAGTTTTACCAGAGATATGAGCATCCTGCCCAAATACTGGAGAAGAACCAGGTCCCTCTTTCAAAGTTGTCCCAAACACCCCACTCCTTGCCTTAGTTCCTGAGCTAGAGGGCTCTGTGCCCAGCTGTACAGGCATCTTTCTTTTATTTCAGATTTAAATTAAACTTGCACACACACGTGCACATGTGCACTCAGGGGATTAGCCTGCATATTTTTGCAAGGGGAAGACTTCTAATATTCCTTAGAACTTTCAGCCACAAGTAATGTTGGTTTGGAGGTGAACTGCATGTAGCCTCCAAATCACAGATTTTGGGGAGACAGTTTGAGAGTTTGACTCTGGCAGTACTAGTTATATGAACATGGGCACATTTTACTGATTAATGTCTACCAGATTAATTGTCTTCATGTGTAAAATGGAGGTTTTGCCAAGACCCTCTCTAATCTATGATATTATGAAGGTGAAATTATGGGAGTCCTCTGTGGGATTCGTGCATGAGAGAAGAATCTGTACTTCCCTTCCCTGGCTTCTTTTCCATTGGGCCCTTTGCTGAAGCCAAGCTCCTCTGAAAGGAGCCATCTCTGCCGAGAGGGAAGATATGAGATGGAGAGTGGTTTTCAGCAGAGGGAGGCAATGGCTTATTCACCCCCCACCCGGCCCTGCTGGCTTTGTCTCCAGCTTGCTGCCCACCCCTGTCCTTTATGCAGTCTGAGCACACAGAAAAAGGGCAGCCCAGCATCTGCAGAGGTGAACAGAGGGGGGCCTTTGAAAGACAAACACCAAGAATAAATCACATTCTAGGTTTCAAAGTCCTGGGAAAATTCTGCTGGGAGAAGAAGGGAGAGTATAAAAAATGAATCTGCCTGATTACTGTGTTTCCAGCATACTGTTGACCATTGCTGGGTTTATTTTGGAGGATAGATTTTGATCTCTTGACTTATCAGCTTGCACACAAGTATGCTAATAGGCACAGCTTTATCTGTGTTTTTTTTCTCCCACAGTTTTTATTAGTGCATTATAGTTGTACATATTGATCAGATTTGTTGTTACACATTCATACATGCACACAATATAACAACTGTGGTTTTGAAGATAGTTTTATCTCGGGTTTGGTCCTCCCTAAGGGTAGGTGTACTTATTTCCACACTTGCTACACAGTGTGACCAGGGGCTCCAGCCTCATTTTAAAGTGGTGATTGTATGTGGGTGGCCCCTTAGCTAAGGGCTGCTCTTTCCTCTGCTCAGAGCAGCAGCCTTCCCTGTTCTATTCTGGACTGAATCATCCAGAAGCCCCCTCCCAGCACACTACAACCTAAGTTCTGCAACAGAACTTCAGGATACCCACCAGCATAACCTGAGCCGTAGCCTCAGGTCTATTTATTTCCTTTTCTCCCTGCCAGCTCCCTAGGAGTAGCAGCTAAGGTACATTCTTGTCCCCCAACTATACAGTTTTTATCTAGGAAAGGCAAGTTGTAGGCACAATGCCATTCTGGGAGTTGGATGAATTCAGGGTCTGGTGGTTTGTGAGCCTGATTTGCCAGTTAATGGTTACGATTACAGGAGACGCAGATGAAACTGACTGAGAAGCCAAGGATGACTGATTCATGTAATAAACGGGCAGGATAAATTCTCTAGGTGCTATTGGGAATTTAGGAGAAAGAAAAAAAAATATCAACAAGCAAATACATTTCCATATCTGAGATGTGACATATTATAGATGAATTCAGGATCTTCTTCCTTTCTTTGTGATTGGTAAAAGAGGCTTGGAGCTAAACCTACTCTGCTTCCACAAAGACAAAGACAGATGAAAACTACATTGCAGATATTCTGAGTCCACGAGCTTGGGCTGAGGCAGGCGACTTATGGCTTTAGCAAGGTGAAAAAGTGGCAGTTTTCTCATCTGGAAAATGAAAGACTTGGACTGGATAATCTTCCCTTCAGCGCTAACATTCTGCGTTTCTTTGATTTTACATCAAAATGGTGTTTTCTTAATCAGTTCTCTGCTGCTTCCTTTCCAAGATCATTTTTCTTCCCCTTACAGAAGCAGGCACTAGTTTCCCATCAGTGGCAGCATGGAGCTGCCTAAGCTTTGCGGCTAATCAGCAGGGAAAACACACCCACCCTGGTGTGCAGATCTGGAACCAGTTTCTTTCCAAGACAGAGAAAGCTGCCTTTCCAAGTTGCTTGTTGAGGAAATTTGAGTATCAAAATGATTTAAGTATTGCTTTTAATGTAATTCATTCATTATCAAAAGCAGGTTGCATATCATATAGCATCAGAACTCTTCTTGGAACATAGATAAGCCAGTGTATATATGAATACACATGTGTGCACACGTACACATGCACACACATATTGTATGCGTATCTATGCATGCACCACACTAAAGGCATAATAGGCTCAGACTGTCTACAATCCTATGAACTAAGGGACACACAACTTTGCCAGGAAAGGCTATATCACCAAATGTTGCCTTCTCAGTGTCTAGAATTTCAAATTAGTGTCTTAGAACTCAATTCAATTGGCTGAATACAGATTTCTACAGAAATTCAGATGATCCTGAAGGATTACACTTCAATCCTCAACCCATTATTAGACTTGGTGTGAAACAAATGGAGTTCTTTTGAAAGGGCATATTTGGGTAAGGGGACACATGGGACAGAAAGAAAGCAAGACAGCCCTAGAATTCTGAATGGGATGAAAAAGAGATTAAGTGTGTGTGTGTGTGTGTGTGTGTGTGTGTGTGTGTGTGTGTCTAGGTTAAAGGGTAAACTGCAGAAAGACAAACTGGGTAAGTTCATTCATCCTGTGGAATTAATCATCATTGTTCATGATCCTGTAAATGGCCTCTTTTAAATCCTCCCTTGCCAAACAGAAAAGATAATAGTTTATTTTTACTAATTAAAAACAAAGCAATACAGAAGGTGCTAAGTTTAAAAGTGACAAAGGGGGAATTCAAGAACATACATCTATGTCCTTGTCCCTTAGTCTCCCAGTTCTCCAGTTTTTGGAAGCCACCATTATAACACTTTCTTGTTATAGTATTTAAAAATATATTTGCATATGATAGCATAGTATGATATCTTGACATCCATCCATTTCAGTGTACATAGAATTGTCCAATTCTTTTTAATAGTATTCAGTTGTATAGATGCACTATAATTTATTTAAATGGACTCCTATTGATAAACAATGCATTTTTGGGCTGGGGTTGTGGCTCAGTGGTAGAGCACTTGCCTAGCACATGTAAAGCACTGGGTTTGATTCTCAGCACTACATATAGATAAATAAATAAATAAAATAAAGGTATATTAACAACTAAAAATTATGAAAATGAAAAGAACAACGAAACAATGAAATTTAAAAAAATTGTTTAAATATTAGAAACAATGCTGTAATGTCTGCATATTCCTATACATATGCCAGGTTGCCAGGATTCATGACTCTTAAAATCTCCATTCACAGAAAGCAATGCAAATGATTTCTTGGAGTTGGGCAGTACAGTATTCTCCTTCAGGGCATTTCACAGATTAGTGAATATGGTTGTTGGAAAAATATCCGAGAGCATTACATACATAGTATTTTTTGCTTAAACGAGAGAATTTTAATACCTCATCACTAGGTTCACTTTTAGTGTGGTAGTTATCCTCTGAGTGCCTGCTAATTGCTCATCATTGCTTGCAAGGATTGGTGCCCAGAAGTAGTCACACTACTCTAGAGTTACTCTGACTTCGTTTAATCAGGGAAGAACACAACTTTTAGTTCCCTTGTTCTAGGCTGTGCACTTTTATTAATGTGGCGCTTCCATCCCACTTTTGGCTCATTTGAGCTTACTGTCAACTCAAATCTCGAGGTCTTTTCTCAGATAAATCACCATTAAACCATATTCTGCTAACCTCCTACTTGTCAGTGGAATTTTTACAGCCTCCAAGCAAACTTTTGACTTACCCATGTTAAAATTTATTTTGTTGTTTCAGCCCTCAAGCCTCCACTAGGCTGTTGAGCTATCTTTACATCTTCATCTTGGCATCAATATTTCATCTTTCTCTACCTATTTCCCATTCCTCATTCATAGTAAGTTCAAATGCTGTGGCTGTAGGTATTGAAAGGTTTATAAAGTCATCATTTAACAATGATGTCAAATATGGCAATTCTTGAAGACTGGTAGAAAAAAGACAGACTCAGTGTATAAAAATTGGTGGATCAGAGCGATAAGACAGGGAGGGAGAGTTGGAGTGCTTTAATAACTAATGGGAAAATTTTATTTAAAATCTCAGTTCTAGAGCTATTCTTCTCCTGACCCATTGATTTGTGTCTAGCACTTGTGTGCACAGTTAACTATAAAACACATCTACTTTTTCTCTTTATTTAGGCTGCCAGGAAGTTCAAAGGCAAATTTGCAATGCAGTTCTACTGCACAGCACATAGTCCCTGCTTACTCTTGAACTCTTCTTATTTTTCTTTTTATCTATTTTCTTTATTATTTAAAAAAATCTTGTATTGTGTAAATGTTTGTGATTTACCTTAAATTTTTCTTTGGAAAGAAATATTGTATAAACCAAAGGCAGGCATATAACATCTCAATGTGACTTTCTAATTATTTTTAAAATTTTCTTTAGCACTAATGATGGAAACCAGAGCTTGCACATGCTGGTCAGGTGCTCTATCCCCAGCCCTTGATGTGACAGATTTTTAAGAAATATAAAACACAATCACACTTTGGACAATAATAAATATAGGAAAAAAGAATTGAGATGGAGTAAAATTATAAGCTTATAAATTTACAGCTTTGAAATTGTTCAAGATAAACTCTTAGTGATTGGGAGTTAAAATTCCTGAAGAGTCTTATGTAACTCACTATGTAAAATAAAATATAGCACATAAACAAAGGTCTTAAGTTGAAATATCTTTAAAATCTGGGAAGGTACAGTAAATAAAGAACAAGATAATAGAAATGACAGAGGCAGTATTTACATGCATCTAAATATGTTACTGAATGAAACACTGGTAGACTCACGATCTACTGATCTAAAAACATGGAGTAATTTTTTCTCTTGATTTTATAAATATGACGAAAAAATTCTTATGAAATAGGGAGAAATCCTAGGTCAAAAAATTAAAACTGTCCTTCCTTTTCTCTTTCAGGTTATTGGTTGCCTAGTTATAAGTTAAAGTCATCCTGGGCAACAGGCCTGCACCTGTCTGTCCTGTTTGGTCATGTGGAATGTCTCCTGGTACTACTGGACCACAATGCCACCATCAACTGTAGACCCAATGGAAAAACTCCTCTTCATGTGGCTTGTGAAATGGCCAACCTGGACTGCGTGAAGATCCTCTGTGACCGGGGAGCAAAGCTCAATTGCTACTCCCTAAGCGGACACACGGCTTTGCACTTCTGTACAACTCCGAGCTCCATTCTCTGTGCCAAGCAGTTGGTGTGGAGAGGTAAGCCTTTCTGGGTGGCTGGCATCATCATTTGCTGACACACTGGGGGGTTTGAGACTTGGTGATCCCTCTTTACTTTGGGCACCATAGTAGGCATCTCCCTGTCTTAAGCCTAGCTTAGGAGCTGTAAGACAAACACACACATGCATTTATGTAGTTCTTTTAGCCAAGGTCATGCAGTGATGATCACTTTGCAATCTTACTATTTTTTAAGTGTAGGAAGTGCATCAATTTACTCATTTCCTTAACAAATATTTATTCTGCTCCTACTATGCATGTAATATATTTTGGGAGTGGAATTGATGGAATTCGGAGATGGATTAGATGTGGGTGTTGGGGGGGTGAAGAAAAAGGAAGTTCCAAGTACCATCACCAGGTCTCTGGTTTCAGAAAATGTTATTTTTTGAGATGGAGAAACTTGAGAAAGAAGCACGTATGGCAGGATGATTTTTAAGTTAGCCTTTTAAAAGTCAGGTTAATAGAGATGTACAATCAGCACACAGTAAGATTCACAGTAAAATTCACTGAAATTTGAGAAGCGCCATTTTTGTGAGACCATCACCACACCTTAAAAAGGTCCTTTGATGCCCTTTGTATTTATTCCTTCCCTTCTCCCACCTCAACAACCACGGATCTGTCTTCTGTCCCTAAAGTCTTGCCTTTTTAGAATCTCCTAAAAGTTAAATTACATAATGTGTAGTCCTTTGATCTGGTTCCTACCATTTATCATAATGTGTTTGAGATTCACCCATGTGGTTGACTGGACCAGTAAGTCAGACCTTTTAATCTCTGAGGAATATTCTGGGGTAAGCATGTAATGTAGTTTATTCACTCCCCAGTAGAGGGGCACTGGGAATAGTCCTACTTCTTCGATTTTGAGAAAATGCTGATACAGACATTTGTGTACATATTCTTGTGTGAACATGTTTTCTTTTGGATAAATACCAAGGAGTCATATAGTAAGTTCATAAGAAATGGCAACACTATTTTCCAAGGCGATTATACCATTTCATATCTCCACCAGCAATGTGAGGAAATTCCATATTTCCCTATCTTTGTCAAAATTTAGATATTAGATATCAAAAAATTTTTTAACATCCTTATAAATATGGATGGGTATCTCACTGTGGTTTTAATTTGAAATCCCCTAATGACTAAGGATGTTAAGTATGTTTTCATGTATTTATTTGCTCATTGTATTACCCAGTCACATTTTTGCTCCTTTTTTGTTGTTGTTGTTGTTTTAAGTAGGTTGCTTGATTTCTTATTGTTGATTTGAGAGAGTCTTTACATATTCTGGATACTAGTCCTTTGTCAGGTATATAGTTTGCATATATTTTTATTTATTCTTTGGCTTTCCTTTTCATTTTCCTAGCGGTGTCTTTCAAAGAGCAGAAGAATTTAATTTTGATAAAGTTAATTTATCTTTTTTTTCCTCTTATGATTTATGCCTTTTGTGTTCTAAGAAATCTCTGCCTAAATCAGATAATATTTTCTCCCTATGTTCTTTTCTAGAAGTTTTATACTTTTAGCTTTTTTCTTAGGGCAAGGATTTATTTTGAGTTAATTTTTATAGATAGTATGAGGTATGAATTGAAGTTCATCCTTTTTTTTTAACATGAATGTCCAATTGTTTCAGCACTATTTGTTAAAAAGACTATTCTATCATTACTGAATTGCCTTGGTATCTTTATCAAAAATCAATTGGTCATAAATGTATGGTCTTATTTGTGGACTTCAGCCTATTCCATTGATCTATATGTCTATTTTTTATAGTGCTCCACTGATTTTATTGCTGCAGCTTTATATTAAGTCAGGTAAAGTTCTCCTAGATTGGCTTTATACATGAGAAGTTTCAGATCTCTTTGAGACTTCAAAGTGATTAAGTCAAGAATACTTTTGATATAAAAGTATGGATTTCAAAAGAAAACTCTGGACTAAAGCTACAACTTTCAGAATTGTTGGCCTATAGATTGCATTTGAAGCCAAGAAAAATCAATACAACCAACTGGATAAGCAATATATAGAGAGTAAAGAGAAGCTAGGGCAAAGCCCCGGCGAATTCTGTTTTTCAGTCTTTAGAAGGATAGGGAGGAGCCCTCAGAGTATGACTCATAAGAGAAGCTCGAGAAATCTAAAACTGTTTTTTGGCAATATAGAGACTATGAAAGAGGTAGGTTCTGGAAGCAAGGAGTGGCTAGCTATGTGTATGATCATCAAAGTTTAATGAGGTGTTCCCTAAACTAGGTGGCAGAGTTATCACTGATAAAAACAATTTTGGTTTTTCAATTGGTATAGAAACCAGATGAGAACAGTGTGAATGGGGGTTAGATGAGAGATGGTATGTATATACAATTGCTAAAAGAAGTTTGGCTGCAAAAGTGTGCATAAATACAGTGATTGTTGAAAAACTCTGATATAATATTCACAGAATATTACCTACAGTTGGAGATAAAAGGGGATGCATGTGTATGTACCAAGGGGAAGGACTCACAGGAAAAAAAACAGTTCAAGATGCATACAACAGGGTCACTGAAAGTTTCCAATCTTCAGGAAGTTGAGATGGAGCAAATTCCAGACACTTCCTCTCTCTCTCTCTCTCTTTTTTTTTTTTTTTTTTTTTTTGGTACAGGGATTGAACCCAGGGGCACTTAACCATTGAATCACATCCCCAGTCCTTTTTATATTTTATTTTGAAACAGGGTCTTACTAAGTTTCTTAGGGCCTCACTACATTGCTGAGGCTGGCTTTGTACTTGAGATCCTTCTGCCTCAGCCTCTGGAGCCACTAGGATTACAGGTGTGCACCACCATTCCTGGCTCAGATCCTCATTTGTAAGAAGTGGGGCAAAGTAAAAGATGAATTTTGATGCCAGGGCATTTATGGATTTGGTGATAGTAAGACGAGGGAGTCCATACTGGATGGCTATTTTCTCTCAATGTCTGCGGCAAAGTCATCAATCAAAAGAGAGAGTGCTGAAAGGGTGGGATTTTGGTGAGAGTGGGAAAGGAATGGAAAGACATGGGGAACGAATGGAAGAGCAAGTTTACTCAAAAAATATGGTAAGACTGCAGGGCTCATAAAAGATATGGCAGTCTTCTCAGCCTGTGGGAGTGAGAGGAAAACCCAGCCTAGCCTCTCCTTCTTGCCTGCCCTAGGAGGAGGGGTCTGGCACAGAGACATGGGGCAGGGAGGGGGCGGGGGATTCCACTTTTCACCTTTACTTTTTCATTTCTGTTTAGATTTAGTTTCTATTTCTATTCATAGTTTAAACTTTTTATTGTTTTCGATTTTTAGAAGGTTAAGAAGGTTATATTTGCTGAATGATTGACTTAAAAAAAAAGCTTTTGAGGAGAAAATAGTCAAAATGTACCTTCAGCAACATTTAAGTGTACAACCTGGTGTTATGCACTATGGTCATCCTGTCGTCCATCAGAGCTCCAAAACATACTCATTGTGTAGTACTGAAGTTTTGCTAACTTTACACATTGCTGCCCATGTGACTTTCTCTAGTACAAAGGAAACACTGGCAAGCTCTGATACTCCTCGGAGGAGGCTTCACCTTTCCCATTTCTTCTATCCCTGTCAACTCCCAGGAGACTCGCGAGAGATCAGAAGTAGAGTTGTGTGGAGAACTCGGCTCCACTCCCTCTAGACTGACTCTAAAAAATTAGGCTCATAGCAATCAGGGAGAAAGGGAAGTCCATGAAACCTAGATTTGCTCTTTAGGGCCCTGGCATCAAAGGCTAAATCCATGAAGAAAAGAAAGAAAAGTGAGAAAGAAGTTTAACACAAACAAGTTTAACAAGTGTTAAACTTCTTTGTGTGTTAAACATCTTAAAACTAGGCGACAATTATAAAACTGGGTAACATACTTGAGATTATATGACAAAGGGCTAATATCCTTAACACATAAAAATGTCTTAAAAAAGGGGGGAGGGGGAAGACAGAAACAAAAAAATGGGAAAAGAAGGGGAAAAAGTAAAAAAAAAAAAGTCATATCAACAAAAACTAATGATATGGATATATTGTAAGGGTCACTTCATTGGTAATCAGTAAAATACCAAGGAAAGTAACACTTAGAAGAGGCTTCAGAATAATGCACTTATGGTATATTTTATATTTTTGTGTTAGAAGTTTTTATTGGTTAAGGAAATCATTTAAAATATACCACAATTTAAACTGGTATGGTGGTGCATGCCTGTAATCCCTCCCAGCCATTCAGGAGGCTGAGGCAGAAGGATCATAAATCAAAGCCAGCCTCTGCAATTTAGCAAGTCTCTTTTCAAAATTAAAGAAATAAATAAATAGAAAGGACTAGGGATGTGGCTCAGTGGTTAAGTGCCCCTGGGTTCAATCCTCAACATTAAAAAATAGCCAGGGCTGGTGGCACACGCCTGTAATCCCAGCAGCTCAAGAGGCTGAGGAAGGAAGATCAAGGGTTCAAAGCCAGCCTCAGCAAAAGCGAGGTGCTAAGCAACTCAGTGAGACTCTGTCTTTAAATAAAATATAAAATAGGGCTGGAGATATGGTTTTGTGGTCGAGTGCCCCTGAGTTCAATCCCTGGTATCCCCTACCCCCAGAATAAATAAAATAAAAATAAACGCATGGTAAATAGAAGTTAATAAGAAAACAAAATTGTGAATCAGGCAATTGGGAAAGTCTTTCCCACTTTATGGGTGGAAAATAGGAGAAGGTAAGTGTCTGCCGGTAGGTCTTACCATCTGGAAACTGGAAGCCTGAGCCTCTTGCATCGCCATCTTGGTACTTTTATGTCCTCAGCCTTTTGGACAATATGTGTGTCCTACTGACCTAGGAGGTGGCTCTGGGAACCCTGAGTGCGTGGATGGGACCCACTACCATCTAATTAATGGAAACTGTTATGTTCATTGTTAATGAAATACTGCTCTTGGTCAGTTTCTTTCCTCCTGGTCTCTGGGGATCTAGCGGAAGGCTGAAATTCTTGCTGTCTGGATCAGGCAGTGAGCATTTGGGGGAGAAGTCACATACATCACTTCGTGGCTGGACAGAGGGAATTGAGACAGCACACAGACAAGGAAAATAAGTCAGGCTAACATTAAACCGGGGACCAGAGAAGTCCATTAGGGGAAGAACCAATGCCATGGCAACTGAAAACCGATGTAATTTCATTTGCTATTTAATGGGCTCTTTGTGGAAAAGGCTAATTGAGTCCAAAAAATTGCATGCAATTTTCTCTTAAAGGGTTTTCCCGTTTTTCAGTGTTGCACAGCTCGCTTTGTCCCCGTGCTGGATTTTGTCTGCTATTTTTCTGTTTGCCTTTCTACTTAATGCCTCTCATCTCTGGCCTTTGTTTCCTTTGGTATTAGTATAATAGTGTTCATCAGTTGAGAGGGCTTATTTACCTCCGTGAAAACGTCCTCTCCCTGCATCCAGCATTTCCCTATGAATAAAGAGTCAGGTCAGGTTTGGCTGGCTGCAAAGCAGCATATTATTTCTACCTATTCCCTTTCATAAGAGGAAAATGAAAGCTGCTTGCTTTGCTCTGCATGAAGCAAATCCTGATAGTAGGAGGAAAATTTGTTACTGCAGGAAAGCCATAAAAATTCAAATGTTTGCTAGCAGAATGTAGCATGAGGGCAATGTAAAGAAGACTGTGCCTTTTAAAAGACTGTCCCCTGCAACTTAGTGTGACAGTGACACAAGTCATCCACATGTTAAGAATTCTTTGTTCCACAAAGTGGAACATAATAGGTCAATGGTACTGGTCTTCATTTTAATTAAGAAATAGATACACTTGCTGGACAGACACCACTCACATTTGCCTTACAGCTGCCCATTGCTCATGTCATACATCATAACAGCACAAATCTGGCCATCTTAGTCACTTACAAAGCACCCACAAATTTCTGCCATATCTGCTATATTGTTAGTATCACCTGTACAATATGAATTGAATTTTCCTTTAAGTTGACATTACTTATTAACATTAATTTTAGAGGAAACGATATCACTATAAAAATGAAAATGCAAATCCCTTGCCATACACAAAAAGGAACAGTAACAGGAAGTTATGGGCAAAGGAATTCTTGACCTCCACTTGCTCAAAAACCCTCTTCTCTCAAGTGGTGGAGAATGACTCTAAAAAGCCTCTCTTCTGGTCACTGGCCTCTCCAATCATTCTGTTCCTAAAGAGAGCTTGAAATTAGTTCGCAGGTCCTATCTCACATCCGGTCAGAGAACATTTCCTCCAGTCCCAGTGTCCCATGTAAAAACCATCCCACAGGGCTGGGATTGTAGCTCAGCGGTAAAGTGCTTGCCTCGCATGCATGAGGCCCTGGATTCGATCCTCAGCACCACATACAAAGCAATAAAATAAAGACATTGTGTCCATCTACAGCTAAAAAAAAAAAATTAAAAAAAAACCCAAAACATCCCACACTTTGCAAAACACAGTTTTTTAAAGTTGTGCAATGTAAAGCCAATGTTCTATTGGTAGTGAACCTTTAGAAGCATCCCCTTAAGAATCAGGACTGGAACAAGGTTGCTGTTCTCACCACATTTCTTCAGCCCTGTCCTGGAGGTTGTAGACTGCACAAAGACAAAGCAAAATAGGTAATGTATGAAGACCAGAAAGAAGGAAGCAAACTGCCATTATTTTATAGAATGCGTTTGTCTACATGGAAAACTCAAGAAAATCTACCACCAAATGGTTGGTTAGAATGAGTAACTGAGTTCAGCAGAGGTACTGCATTTCAGATCAATATACAAAAATCAATTGCATTTCTATATAACAGAACCAAGCAGCTAGAAACTGTAATGTATGCAATGATATATTTGTCATATGACATGAAATCTAAGGGACCTAGAAAATGTATTCAGTAAAAGAGATGGAAGTGATATAAAACTGTTTGACACATTAACAAGATTCCATATTCAAGGTTTATTATGAAAAGTAAACCTCAGAGGAAAACCTTGTCCTTCTTTAATTTAATTCACTGGATATTTAGCTCTATATTGCTAAGTACACACCATTTATTTATGCATAAAAAACTGAAAAGAATTATTAGCAATATAAGCAGTTTTGTGGCAATCAACTGTTTTGTTATAGTGAGGAGATGAGGACCTGGCTCAGTTTCCTCCATCTGTGGCCCCCACCTGCACAGCTACCTTTCCCATCCCCTACCCTCACAATATAGTTCCATCATAACTATGAAGCTTGTAGCAGAATTAGGGGGATTTTTTTTTTTTTTGTAGAGTTGTCCCTGCTGGGGATGGTTTTGCTTTATTTATTATTGATTTTTACTTACTTATCTATATATGCATTGCTATTTAAAACCCAAAACTGGGGCTGGGGCTGGGGCTGGGGCCCAGTGGTAGAGCACTTGCCTCGCATGTGTGAGTTACTGGGTTCGATCCTCAGCACCACATAATAAATAAATAAATAAATAAATAAATAAATAAATAAATAAATAAAATAAAGATTTTACATCCATCTACAACTAAAAAAAAAAATCAAAAAAAAAATAAAACCCAAAACTTTTACCAAAAGTTCTAATCATTTCTGAAATATTTAAACTCAATGAGTATTTCATCAATTTTATTTTCTGGAAAAAGTCCTTTCCGGAGCCTTCACACTTGATTTGATCAGGCCCAACTTGATGTGTGTCTGGTGTACCACCGTACTGGGGTCCTCCTGCCCTATCGTCCTAACCCTAACCCTAACCCTTTTTCTGAATTTCCTGTTTGGTTTTCCTGTTTCCTGAATTCCAAGTCTTCCTAAGTCTTGGTTTGTTGCCTGTATGGATTAAATATATCCTCTAGTAGATTTCTGAGAAAGGGTCCATGGGACTATACATGTTCCCAAATGTGCTTATTCTATCCAGATTGACATAGAATTCTAGGTTATTTTCCTTTAGCATGATAAAGACATTACTTCATTGCTTCTAGTTTTCAGTACTAGAACTGGAAAGTCTGAAGCCATTTTATTTCCTGTTTTTTTTTTGGTGACCTATTATCTTCCTTTCTGGGGAGTTTAGAATTTTCTTTTCATCTTTGATGTCCAGAAATTCCACATGATTTGCCTTGATGGGTTTATTTACATCTATTGTGCTGGGTCCTTCTAATCCCCAAGTACAGGTCTATCAGTTCTGAGAAATGTTTCTGTATTATTTCTTGCATGAATTATTTTCTTCTGTTTAGTGTTTGCTCTTTTTCTTGAATTGTGATTATTTGAATATTACATCCCTGGCTGTTTCTCTGACTGTATTATCTTTCCTGTTTTATGTTTGTGCTGTACTTTTTGAGAGATTTACTCCAGGTTGCATTTCTGTTTTATTGTCTCCATCTACTGCATTAGTGGCTTTCCTCAGCTATCTTATAATCCTTGGCTATCTACCTGTGTTTCAGATTGAGTGACTAAAATCAAGGTGAAGTTTGTTGACTATTAGCTTCACGGTAGGGGATCTGGCTAAACTTTTATCTAGGGAATCGTTGATGTGATATCTTTAGATTTTTTTCTTTTTTAGACTGGTCATATTCTCCAAAGAAAAATCTAACTGGCTTCTTCCTGGAGACTCCAGGCCTAATTGCCAATGTTCCTGTTGTTGCGTTAGGAGAAAAACGTGGGAAAGCAAATATAGAATACCTGCTCTGCCCTGTCCTCTTTGCTGACTTCAAATTTACTCTCATGTAAAGTCTGAGTTCAGATTTCCATTCTGAAGATCTTTATTAACTTCTTTATGCTCAGTTGGGTCTGTGTTACGCTCTATATTCTGATAGCACACTCAAGTTTTCCTTTGTGGCATTTACATTTTATTTGTTTAGTTCTTTAGTAAGTGTCTGCCTATAGGGTTCATGAGACTAGAGACTGTTTTGTTTAGCATAGTCAAGTGCACAGCACATTTTGGGTGTTGATTATTAAAAATTTATTGAATGCTCAGTTGAGAGCAAGTAAGTACTAGCACTAGGAAGAAGAGTGTGGTAGAGGCAAAGAAATTACTAGAGAAAATCATGCCTGCTTTTGGATCTATTGTATTCATTGCATTTGTTTTGGTTTGATTTTTTTGACTTTTTTTTTTCCATTTGTTTTTTGTTTTTTGTTTTTGTTTTCCTTTTAGATGACACTCTAACCTGAACGTTTAAAAAAACTGATGGAAAAATCCACTAGGGGGACAGAGATTGAAGAGGAGAGAGGAGGCATCATTTTTGATGTAAGGATTCTAAGGAAGTTTGGGAAATGAGATCCAGAGCAAATAGAAGGAAAGATTGACTCTAGAGAGGAGAACCTAGTCCTCCTATTGCCAGAGACAAAGGGGAGAGAATGGAAGCTGGTATATGAAGCGTTAAAGCTTTGAGGAAGTTTCCGTTTGAAGGGTATTTGTCCATGAAAAGCAAGAAGAAAGATCTGAGAGTGAAAAGAGAAGGAAAAGGATTTAAGACTTGAAGAAAGAGGTTGGAAATAATTATCATAGAGTGAGGGAATAAGCTAGAAAGAGAAATATTGGATTGCTGAGCAGTCTGGAGGACCCAGCTGTTTTTACATTTGGCCACATCTGTAGTATGGTTTTTGCTACATGGCACCCAGCTGCGTGGTGCAAACACTGGGACCACAGGTAAGTGGGTTCCCCGAGATGAGGGCTACTCATAGCACAGGTGAGTGTTCTGAAGAGATGGAGGGAGTGAAGGTTTTGGCAGTAGAGTTATTGAAATGATGGGATATGGAGCCAACTGGACAGGGAGGGATGAAACTAAGGACATCTAATAGACACAAAGAACATAAATTGTGTGAATGAATTCCCAGAATGGCTATGGTGGACATTAAGCAAGGAAAATTCAAAGATAGAAGGTTAGAGTCAGAGAATTAGATATGTCATTTAGTGACTTTTGGAGACTGATCAGTTTCCGGTAATGACTCAGTCCAGGTATGAATGTGGGTGGAAGTCACCCAATCAGAGAGAGGAGAAACTCACTAAAGAGAAGGAGACCCAGAAACAGAGGGACCAAGGCTTTGGTGGGTCATTATGTCGTTATGAAAAACACCCAGAAGAATGGCAGAAATTTGTGTACAGAAGCATAATGTGAGTCAGATCCCTAAATCTTTAGAAGCTGATGGAGAGATAAATATATTCAGGAAAAATGTTAGGTGGGATAGCTGAAAAAGCAGAGTCTTAAAGAAGCAGGGATGTTCTTTTTATTTATTTTTCCAAGGGAATTAAAGAGTAATTGGAAGCAGCAATAGGGAGTCAGATATATGAAAAAGAACACCCAGCTATATACTGCAGGCCAGAGTTAAGCATCCTGCATCCGTTGTTTGAGCTTGGAACAGAGCAAAGCTAGTTTGGTTGCCATGGTAACCAACGCCATGGCTCCAGGCTCATTAATCCTGTGTTCCAAACTAAGCACTTAGCAATAGCTTCTGAATAAATGCAACAAAGCTCTGCATACTGAAAAGGGCACATTCATGTTAAGCAGGGGAAAAAGGTTTTCAATTTCATTCATTAAACTTGAGTAAATAATTTAATATCTTTGTGCGCCAGTCCTCCGAGCTAATGAATAAGGATAAATGCTTAATGGAAAATCTAGCTTAATAAAGTTAACAGCATAGGCTCTCCATATAAAGGAAATTGATGTTGCCAGTATATATGCATATGAAGGGGAAAATGGAAAGGAAGATAACAAATATTAAGCATCTACGATGTGGATATGTCAGGTACTTTAAAATAAAATGTCTCATTTAATCCTTGCAATGACCACGTGAGGTGCACATTTTTCTGCTCATTTTATAGATGAGGAATCAGAGACTCAGAGAAGTTAAATAAGGTTTCAGTGCATACAGCTCGTCGTATTCCAGCAGGCTCAATTCTATTTGGTTAGTGTTCATGACAATCTCTCCCTGCCTTTCTGAGAATTGTATACTGCTTACCCATCCGAGACATTTGACTAATTAAAAAATGAGAAGAAAAGTTTGTGCTAAGGAGACACAGTATAAGAGAAGCTTAAACGTTGTATTGGAGGTCCATTAGCTTCAAAGATATTCACTGCTATGAGATGTTTTGAAAGGTTTTCCCTAAAAAAAAAAATGACAAAAAAATAGGAGAAGGCAGCTGCTATAGTAAAAGCGTGTTTAATTAAGACATGAAAAACTGTCCATGCTTCTTCCAAAATTTGTCCCCTCAAAGCAATCATTTATCCCCACTCTGTCACTTCCCTCCTAGCGTGAAGAAGGTTTGGAGTTGTGCTGCAGACCCTCGACACAGGAGCTGATTCTTTCTCTCTAAATAGGGTAATGCCTTTGTTTGGGTTTTTTGGATTTGCTGCAATGAAGGTGGAGATAAATGATGAAAGAAGATATAGTAAAAATCCATTAATTCATTTTCCTTAAAATTAAACTCTTTAATTAAAAGCACCACTTTGATCAATTTCCAATTTCTGCCTCCAACAATGTGATATAGTGAAGTGTGAAATAACAGAAATAACTAGGTGCAAGTTAAATATCCCTGTCATTAAACTTAGCTGTTAGCAGTTTTTTTTTTATCTAACTACCGTTTGTTCGGTCTCAGCCATACAGCTACCGCAGTCTATTTTCTCAAATCAGAGTTACATAATGCTGCCCAGACTAGTCCCAAGAGCATTTTCAGAGGGAAAGTAGCAAGAATAGCTTTCTTTCACCCCTGTAGGCATTACAGGTTTTCTTCTCGGGCTGGCTCTCTTGACTTTAAGTTCTCCTTTCAAAAGCCATATGTGACTTGTGTTCTGAGTTTTCATCCTGGGTGTGCTATCTTTCCTTTATAGCTAGAAGCATTTGAAATTGGAAATTAAAGGATGACATTTCCTTGGGTCTGTACTACTTCATTTCTTTTTCCTATCAGCACTTCTTTAATTTTATCTTCCTTAGAGTAGCCTGGATTTTATTATCCTCCAAACATTTTAAACACCATTTAGCAAAAGATATCAGATTTAGAAACAGAAATGCAGTGTTTTCTTTGTAACCTCTGTAAGTAATAACTTATGTATGATCATCTAAACAACTTTAGAAGGGGGCTCAAGGGCTCAGATTTGGAGGTAATGGTCAAATCAAACAAGAGCCCGAGGCTCCAATCTCAGTTTTCCATTAAGCTAACAAAGAAAACACACAAATAAGGAAAATGGAAATAACATCAGAATTGGCGGTTAAGAAAATCAAGCATATGCCAGCAGAACTGGAGGTTAAACATAAGCCAGCTTTCTAAAGGTCTCTACTAATTAGAAAGCCAATGGGAACAGAATGAGTGGACCCCTGTCTTTTCTGAGACAAAACATCTCCCTAGCAATCAGAAGAGGTATTAGCCAACCCCTATGGAGAGCTATCAAGGGGTGGATGCTGCTGGGTGGGGGGCCCAATAAGTGGGCCCTCCTAATGCAAATCCCTGGAGCTCAGCATCCTTGGAGGTTGTATACTTGCGGCCTTAGACATCTTGAAGCCCTCAGAAACATTCTTCAGTAAAGAGGGCCACATCAACCAAAGAACTGGGTTGTAAAGATAGGAAAAAAGTTCAGTTCATGCAAGCAAAGCTGAATTAACCTGGGTGAGACCCTGAGGCAAGGTGGGCTTGGACTTAATAATAGCAGCAAACTTCTAGGTAGCATTTCTATTGCACACCTTGAAACTTATCCATGTTATCATCGATCTTCACAACTATCCTGTGAGAGTCATTCTATTACCCTCGTTTGCGAATTTAAACCCCAAGCTTCAGACAAATTGCTTTAATGGTGAAACCAGATTTTGACTGTAGATTGATCTCAATGCTGAGTACCTGTTTTGTCCACCAGGTGGTGCTAGCTCCCCTTTGCCAGGAAGACTCCTGGGCTAGAGGGAGGTAACTAATTCTCTGGGAGCTGTCCTGGGACTTTTCTATTGGCCTATCTAGGGAATCTTTGTTTCCATGGTGTGTTTGGCATGTCAATTGGTGAACCTGCACTCCTTTAACTTTTATGTGAAGGAGGGCAAGATTTAACTCCCTGAAATATCAGCCTTCATCTACCAAATAGGGATATTGTTAATAACTCAATTTCATTCTAGGAAATTCCAGCAAGGGCTCAGGGATCATGTATGGCTACCACCCCCTCTTCTTAAAAAAGAAAGAAAGAAAGAAAGATTCTTTGGTCAAATAAGTTTTGGGAAATTCATGTTAAGTTAGATTTCCTCACCATAGGGCTTTCTCAGAATCTTTTATATGGTAGCATGACTTGTAAATTGACAAAGTTATACAGAATCTACACATTAATTTAGCCACAGAATTTTTGATTTGAATGCATTTCCTATTACCAATATGCCACAGCAGACTTTGGGAAATATTGGCTTAGAGGAATGAGATTGGGACTTAGAGCTGGAAGGGAAGCTCACATTTGTGCCCCAAGAACTGCACAGAGCTCTGTGTACATCAGTTTTCCTTTCAGCTTTCCATTTGAGGGCATGCATGCGGGTGGGCTAGAGATCCAGGGAGTAGCTGCAGTCTGCTGGCAGAATTCCTTCTTGCTTGTTGGAGATCCATCTTTGCTCTATTAAAGCCTTCAGTCCATTGGGTGAGGACCCCTTTGATTATGAAGGGGATCTCTTTTCACTCAAAGTCCACTGATTCCAATGTGAATCTCATCCAACAGAAAAACGGGCACCATTGTTAACACATTAAATTAATCATCCCATCCACTGAGACCTGTGTCAGACTTCTGACCTGCAGATCTATAAGATAAATAGATTTGTTCTGTTTTAAGCTATTCAATTTGTGGTAGTCAGTTACAGCAGTAACAGGAAACCAATACAGTTGCCATCTACCTAGTCTAAGCATCAGCATCTACTGCAATGCTGATCATTTCCTGCCGAGGACTTGATCACCGGTTTCTCAGTGTTAGTTCATTCCCCCAGTTCTGTCATCATCCAGGATTGATTTTGTTTCTGACATAGATCACCAATCCAAACCTAGTCTCCCAGCTCCTTGACCACCACCACTCCATGGAACAACCTTCATCGTACTCCAGTTCTCTACTCCAGTGATCACATCCGGGTTCTTTATGTTGCTCCATATTTTTCTTGCCTTTTCTCTCACTTGCCTTTACTTCTTCTTCAATGACACAATGACTCTAGTTCCTCCTACCTCTTCTTATCCACGTTTCCCATCCTTTAGCATCATTTCTTTCCTTTTTCACTCAGGACTTCTGGTTGATTTCTTGAATTACTATCTCACCAATATTCTAACTTTGCCACAACAGGGTTCTTCTGGGCTAGCACAGACCTGGGCTGGTGCAGTTCTCTCTCTTTACTGTTAAATTATCTAGTAAAAATACATAAAAAGGAAAGATGATAGAATGAATCAGACATAACTTTTCTATGTTCATATATAAATATACCACCAGTGAAACTCCACATTATGCACAACCGCAAGAATGAGATCCTCATTAGAAAAAGTTATATTCCATGTGTGTATAATATGTCAAAATATACTCTGCTGTCATGTATATCTAAAAAGAACAAATAAAAAATATGCTAAAAAATACATAAAAACTAGCCAGGTGCAGTGCTGCACGCCTGTAATCCCAGCAACTCCAGAGGATGAGGCAGGAGAATTGCAAGTTCCAGACCAGCTTCAGCAACTTAGCAAGATCCTATCTCAAAAAATAATGGGCTGGGATGTAGTTCAGTGATACAGCACTCCTGGGTTCAATCCTGAATACTGCAAAACCAAAAACATAAAAACTTACCAAAACACCCATTTAGAAATAGCTATATAAACTAAACAAACTAAAGGCAAAGAATAAGTAAGATATCTACTAATTCTATCATCAAAGGCATGTATGTTTTTGATGAGATGCCATATACTATATTTTCTTAAACAAAATAGACTCTTGCCCAAGTGCTGGAGAAGAAGGTTGACTTGTGTGTTAAGTGTCTGGCTTTGGGGACACTTATTTTTCAGTCTGTGTTCATTGATAGTATATGTCACAGCATGCACCATGTCAGGAATTAGAGAAAATATTGTATCTCTACCTTTCTTCCAAATGTCTCAAATTATGAAGATGGTAAAATGAAGTCCAACTTGGAGTTTATGGGAAATAGTCTGTCCCAGCTGAGAGGGAACATTACCCTGGTAGCTCAGGGGATGATTATTGTAAAATTGCCTTTCTGCAAGAAACAGGCAAAAATTGTGAAGACCTCTACTTAATTCCATACAAAATTTGAAGTGGACATGGCCTCCACTAGACCCCAGGAGCTAATGGGCTGAGATAAAGGCAGGTATGGAAAGGGAGCTGGGGAAATCGTTTCCTTCTTCTGTTCTTCTCTAAGGCTTCCAGACTATGCAGCCACACCTCTGTTTTCTCCAGCTTGGGACACAGACAATGCCACACATAGAGGGATCCTGAGTCCAACAGCTGCAATTGGCCACATTCTGCATCAGTGTGAAATCTTTCTCCAAGGTTCCCCTTCTCTGCGAGGAATCCCAGCAGAGACTTAAACTCTGTTCAAGCCATTGTTCTTTCTGGAAGCTACTGTGGTAGAAAGAACCCAGGTGTTCTCTCTGGAGTAAAGGACTCATAACTCATAGTCAAGGATACTGACTACACCAGAGTTGGGCTTCATCATGTGGCTTTTGCTGCTCCTGCTGCCACCAAGCCCAATGCTGTTTATCTAATTTCTGCTTATGCAATTGTTTTCTGCTGACTTTGTGCCCCAGTTGTACATGTTGGCTTCATGTGACATCATCTCCCCATCTCACTCCTGTTCTTGCCTCCAGGTAGCCAGGCTCACTCATCTTCTTTCCCAGAACTGGTCCAGGCTTCCTCTTGCTCTCTCACCCAAACAGGCAGAATTTTGTCCCTGGGTAGAGGAAGAAGTCCTTATTCACTTTCTCTAAGTTCATAGCCTTTTTCTTTTTAAAAAGCTATCTCAGGATTAACCTTTTTTTCAGTTGAATGACAAGAATAACATTCATTTCCTCCAGTGAAAATACTCATTCCAACCATAAGATATGGTCTGACTTCATGAGCCCAACAAGAGTGCAAAATAAAATAATAATGGTACATTTTCCAAAGCCTGAGTTATTCAGTCTTATCTATGGTTGTTTTGCTAAATTTTAATCAGTGGGTTTTAGAATTAAAAAGATAAAAAATGAAATAAATATAAGGTGGCTGAGCTCAGTGCCTGCATCATGATTGTTCTCCAGTAGCACATCAAGAAAGATATCTTTTCTTTAAGGTTGAGTAAGTTTAAAATAAACAAAATGATAAATAAACATGGGCTTTATGAAAAAAATCTGCCTCCCAAGGGATGGGAGGCAATATTCTGCGGCGTTGGCAGATAAGCTTTGATATGAAAAAGATTTGCTTCAGGAGACAGAGGGAAGTAGTTTGTGATATTTGCTTCCTGTTTTCAATATAGTTTAAAAAAATACAGGTAGCTGTTAAAGAAGAAACTTGTTATGAGAACAGATAAGTGTAAAGGAGTTTTGTTTAACTAGCCAAGCTGACTTTCTAGCCCATTTACTGGCCTTTCTCTGGTTTCTGTGCTGAATTTTTCTCTCTCTCTTCTGTGTTTAAGTGTTGGTGTGCCCCCTACTAGTTTTCCCATATACACTTAAGCCTGGCTTCAAATATCATCAGATGGTGTTCAATCCAGGTTTCTATCTCCAGCCCGACCCTCTCCCCCAACCTTCAGATGCAGCTCTCTCTTTCTCTCTGTAATCCTTCTACCCTGGATATTTCAGAATCATTTCAAATTTACCATGTCCAGAATGAAACTGTGCTTCACCCCTGCCTCTACTCACCACCTGTCCCATCTCAAGAAACCACAATTCAGTTTTTCCAGTTGTTCAAGCAAAGGCCCAGAAAGTGTTTCTGTTTCCTTACCTTCCCTCTCACCTCACAATAGCCAGACCTGTTGGTGCTGTTAAAATCTATCCAGTTTGACTACTCCACCCTACCTACACTCTGGCCATCCAACCCCAAATTGCACTGTTTCTTCCTGAGCTACAATGATGGACCTTCCCTGCTTTTATAGCTAGCCAGCGTGAGGAGAGGTGAATAGGCAGATCATTTTGCCTCCCAGGGTGTCCCTGTTGCGTTTAGACTGTGGGATTCTCTGCTTCTCCCCAATGTCCCTACTGCTCCCTCTGTCACTCATCTCTTTTGGTGCTTGTCTTCTTTGTGTTTTCTGAACTCATCATATTTGTTCCAACCTTGGAAACTTCACCCTGCTGCTTGCTTTGCCAGGAAGGCCTCTCCCCATAAACTTCAAATGGTTTACTTCCTCACTGCCCAGATGTGCCTCCTCAGAGCCTTTATGTGAAAAACTTCATCTTCTTCCCTTGCCATTCTTCATCTCTTACCCAGCTTTATTCTTTTTGTTATATGAAATATTAATAAACTTTTTGTCCATCTTCTTCACTAATAAGTCAACTTCATGATGTTGATGACATTATGTTTTAGTGGCTATGGTATTCCCAAAGCCTAGGTCAGGAGCTCCTACACAGCAGGGGCTCAATAAATATTAATTATGGAAACACCACCTGGATCAATTTTAGAACATCCCATCACCCAACAATAAACCTGTTCTTCAGCCATCACCCTTCATTTTCCCAAAGTCCCTGCTCCTAGGCAGATGTTAGCCCACTCTTTGTTTCTATGTACCTGTCTCCTCTGGACTTTTCACACAAATGGAATCATATAATAAGTGATCCTCTGTGCCCAGCCACTTTCAGGTAGTAGAATGTTTTCAATGCTTCCTAAAACAATATACTAGCATTTCATTACTTTATATTAAAGAATAATATGCCATGGTATGACTATGCCACAATTTATTCATCCATTCACTAGTTGATGGACATTTGAATTATTTCCACTTTGGGGCTATTAGATATAATGATTCTATGAGTATTTATAAGTAAGTTTTTTTGTTTGGATGTATGTTTCCACTTTCCTAAAATATATACCTTGCAATGTTAGGAAAACTGGAATTACTGGGCTATATAATAGCACAGAGTTTAGCTTTTTTGAGGACTTTCATGATGTTTTCCAAAATGGCTGTATCATTTTACATTTCCACCATCAGTGTGTAAAGATTCCTATTTCTCCATGTCTTTGCTAACACATGTTATTATTTGTCTTTTTTGATCCCATCTTTCTTTGTGGGCTTGAAGTAGTTGATTTACATTTCTATGATGGCCAAGACATTAAGCACCTTTTCATGATTTGCATGCTTTGCTGATTTTTTTTAATTTTAGCATTAAGAATTGATCCCAGCTGCACTTTACCACTGAACCACCTCGTCCTTTTATCTATCTATCTATCTATCTATCTATCTATCTATCTATCTATTTATTTATTTATTTTCAGACAAGGTCTGGGTAGATTGCCTAGGCTGGTCTTGAATTTGTTATCCTCCTGCCTCAGCCTTCAAGTAGCTGAGATCATAGGCATGCACCACCTTGTATGTAACTTTGTTCATTTTTAAACTGGGTTTTTGCCATTTTACTATTGAGTTATAATAATTAGATTTTTATATTCTGTTTTAAATACCCTATCAGATATATAATTCTTCATATAATTTTGAGAATTGTCTGTTCATAGGTAACATAAAGAGAGTAGTTATGATTGCTCAAGGAATTTATGTATGGAAAGAAGAGCAGGAGCAAAAGATGACATCCAGGCTGAAATACAGCAATGTAATGGGTGAGAGAAGAAGATGAATCATAGAAAAATTGTCAAGGAATAGAGAGGAAGTTGAAGAGCATAGAATTTCAAGGAGTGCAACATCAGCACCATTGGATGTAGCAGGGAAGTGCAGTAGGCACAGATTGAAGAATGCAGGTGGGAATGGTCCATTAGATACCCTTGGTAGCCTTTGTCAGAGTCATCCCAGTGGGAGGGAGCAGATTCCCTCTGGTGGACTGATGGGTGTCTGGATGGCGAGAAAGCAGGTACAAAAAGCAGAAGTTACACTTTCAAGATGTTTGCCCAAAAAGAGATCCAAAGAAATTGTAGGGTAGCTCAAAAGGAAGAAAAGATTGGGACAAGGGTAGCTATGCTTATAGAATGAGGGCAAAGAGTCAATGGAAAGGGAGATGTTGGCTATATAGAACAGTGAAATTATTTGTGGGGCAACATTCTGTTGTTGGGCATATGATCAATTGCAGAAATGGAAGTATTAGCCTTAAATTAAGGGAGAGATATCTTTTCTCTTAAAATAAAAGGGAGGCAGTTAAGGTAAGCATTATTAGTTCATTTTATTGCCACCTTCAGAAACTCCATTCAGTGGTGATAGAAAAAGTAGAGGTCACCATTCTGTGGTTCTACTCTACTCAGGCTTATTGGAGATCACACTTTCTAGTTCCTTTATGGTTTAGCAGGTGTATAATGACTCTTTTAGCTAATGACAAGCAAAGAGAAAAAATAAGAGTCACTTTCAGTCTTATGGGATGAAAATTTCATGCAGATTTCTTTCCTTTTTTTTTTTTTTTTTGGTACTGGAGATTGAACCCATGGGCCTTAGCCATTGAGCCACACCCCCAGTCATTTTTTAAATATTTTATTTAGAGACAGGGTCTCACTGAGTTGTTTAAGGCTTCACTAAGTTGCTGAGGCTGGCATTGAACTTGTGATCCTTCTGCCTCAGCCTCCCAAACTGCTGGGATTACAGACCTGTGCCATAGCCCTCAGTTTCATGTGGAATTTTTATAGTCATTTTTTAATCCCCGTGATGGTTAAGGAAACTCAGAGATGGTGAAACCACAAGACCAACCAAGGCAGCTTAGATTCCTGAGAGATCAAATAGAAGACATTTGATCTTCTGTGAGAGTGAGAAATCATTGCTTTAAGCCTCTGATATTTGAGTGTTATTTTAACACATATTTAGTTTATCCTGACTAAATCCTAGTCTAAGGACAAATTAGAATATATTGGAATCAAGGAAAAGTTGAATGAGTAGTGAAGGGTAAGACGGAGATACAACTGGGCAACTGGGACCAGTAACTCACACTAAGTCTAACAGAGTGCAAATGTGTAAACCTCTAACAGGATTCCACTGTAGGAAAATCCAGTAAGATCGCAGGGAGTAGTAATGCAATTTGCCCCAGAAGATTTAGGAATGGGGAATGAAAATATGTGGGATGGGGTGTCCAAAAGGTTTTGCAAGATGATCTCTGCACAAAGATAAGAGGAAGACTGAGCTAGGTACCTATGTTGTCTGTGAAAATGGTAGAGTCACCGAGAATTTGTAAGATTATTGATAAGAAAGGATGAAGAATAACCTCCCTGGGTGACATAAACCTTAAAGGATGAGACATACAGGGCAAGGAAGTAATGGTTCTTGCTGATCTAGAAGAAAGTAGTTCTTAACTTCAAACTGGAGAGAATGGGAATATTAGAGAAATGGGACCGTAAGGAAAATGGTATTTCATTTAAGATTTCATTTAAGACAAGACTATGGAAGATACAAGAAAATATATTTGCTTTAGATTGTAGCCTGAAAGGGCAAAATTGAAACAAGAACAAAGCAGCCAACTGAAAATATGCTTTGGTGACAGTTAATAACAAACTTGACACTGTACAAAATTGCATCCTTGACAAAGAAGCAGACCTGAGAAACAATTCCAGAATGCGTAGAAAATGAACAGCTCTGAATAGGAAAAAGAGATCTAACCTTTGACTAACAGATGTTTCAAAAGAAAGCTTACCTTTAATAATGAGACAATGTATGTAAAACTCACAGTGAAGGCTCAAAAAAATAGCAGACTTTATTAATTGTTTAATAAAAGAACACTGAGCAAACATGATCTCTTTTGCCTGAGCCAAAACCTGAACCAGCCCTTTGAATGGACGCAGGTATAGTTCAGGTTGATGAGACCAGGTTGTGCACCAACCAGGATGAAACATCTCATATCCAACAGACCTAGTGAGGATTCTGAGGCTCCACTTGAAGTTATTAAATTGAACCAAATTCCTCCTTCAGTCCTTGCTTTCAGCCCACATTAATATTTTCTCTGTGCCTTTACACATGTTGCAGGCCACTATGAACAATAAGATGGAAGACTTTTTACCCTGTCTTACCACCTTTTCTAAGAAAAGTGAAATTTTTCTAGAAGAAAGGCATGAGTATTTAGTCTTATTTTCATTCAAGCACTCAAGATCCTATGTTAAAAAAATTTGTGAGAAGGGATTTGTTAACAATGACTATAATTCGATAATTGATGGGTATTGAACATTTTGAGCCAAATGGGGGGGGGATGTTTTTAATACAAAAAGAAATGTTTCCTTTAAGAATATGACCAATATTTTATAGGAATAGAAGAAAAATATCCTTATTTTAAAAATATGCACCCATTTGGAGATGAAATGGTTAGGCTTGGTTTCTGAAAAAATTGATGAAGTCTAAACCCAGACATATCTCTGATAAAATATCCAATTTCAATAATAAAAATGAAACAATTAGGCAATCAAGTAATTAAATAGAAGATTACTTGTAAAGTAACAAAACTTGGTGGCTTCCATTTCTCCACAGTGTTTGGTATTAAAAAATAGTAGAACAAACATACAAAATTTTGTGGAGAAAATGCTGTTACTCAAAAATTGCATATTCTTCAAATAGCATTTTCAATGTATGACCCCATTAGGAAAATATTGTCAGGCACCTGACTTCTTAGAAATATGCCCAAAGTAATCCTACCTAAAAAATCAACTGGACACATAAAACTATAATTGGATAATGCACAAGATATGAGATGCAGTTATAAAACAATATTAGTTTTATCTTTGGTGTCCCTTTAAATTAATAATTATTTCAGAGGGTCTAGTCCTCCCCAACCCCCATTGTGGGATGAAAACTTAGGCAGGTTCATGTGCTTTCAGGTAATTCTTAGGCAAGAAAAAGGTGGACGGTCACTTTTAGTCTCAAAACCAAATTCAAAAGTCAGACATCCAAGTCTGACTAATAATTTTAAACTTGATTTAAAATAGAGGTACCTCTCCCTCTTCCTTTTGCTTTTCTGCTTCAGACTGGAAGCATGCAGAGGGGAAAAGGCACCTAATCTCCTTCCTCACCTGGCACTTCTAGTTGATCTTACTGCATCTCATTATTAAGGTGGTTTCCAACTGCTGCGGAGCTGGTGCAATGAAAAGGGGTAAAGAAAAGAAGATAGGAATCTTCTTCCTTCTAGGGATCTAGCTTGGCCACTCCCTGGTTTTGGCAGTCATTTAAAACACAGGAACTAGATAAACACATAGAAACAAATTGAAATGATATAGTTTACTGACTACAAATCAAAGGCAGTAGTCTAAATTTTTTAACATCAACTTTAGGATAGTGGTTATCTCTGTGGAAGAAGAAAGGGAGGAGAGAAAGAAAAAGAAGTGGGTCAGGCTTTCCTGTAAAGTTCTATTTCAGAAAAAAGAAAACTAAAGTAAATATGGCACAAATTATATATCTGTTAAATATGGATCTAAGTGTTATAATATTTTCTGGAATCTTCTGTATGTTTGAATTTTTCATACTTTATAAAACATTTTAATTTGGTGCTGAAGTAATAATAGATATGAAGATCTAGTAATACAATAGTGTTTTAACCCAACTCTATATATAAACATAAAATATTTTTGACTTTTAGGTAAATATTGACATTTCTGGGAAAGCAACTATAGTAAAAAAATCAAGATGATACTGGGTTTGATTTATTCAGAATTTTCTAAGATTATTTTTCTATTTTGAGAATATCATTCATTAGGCAGTGGTGCTTAAGGTGTTTGAATTACAATACAAGACACCTATATCAGTTCAAATATGTAGCTGTTCAGATTCTATTAAGGGGTCAAGGAAGGCACTATTTCATTATGTCGTCTAGAATGATCTTCCCCAAACATTAGTTAAGTTACATTTTATACTACATCATTGTAATTTATATTGTTTATAACAATCTTAATTTTGTTTTACATGTTAGCAAGGACATTGTATTTATTTTTTAAAGCTGTTTGTGAAGGTAGGTGATATTACCTAGTGAAGAACAGGGAAGGAAAGGCTTGTCTGAAGGGTTGGGAAGCACTGATTTGGGCTGGTCCTCCATCTCAGCCCATTTCCCCCACAAGAGATCTTCAAGAAATCATGACCATCTGGACATGGAGAGGAGTGAGGAACTGGTTTAGGGGTATGAAAAGGGGATGGGGATTCCCTGAGTTTAGGAAGACAGAGGGGTGAGACTTTCTGTACTGACAGAGAACTGTTCCCATTTTCCTGATGCTCCTGGAGGTGATAGAACTTGGTGGGAGTGGATGCTTAGCCTGGGATGGTTCTGAGGGCCTGTAGGGAGCAGCAAAACCCAGCAGATGGAGCCACAGTGACGACTGATGGTGAATGGCCAGCCAACCCCTGAGGTCTCCTAACTAGGACTGATGACATCAGTGCTATCTCTTGGACGTAACAAAAGGAGACAAAAGCAGAAAAGGAAAAAAATGTAATATTAACAGCACTGTGTTAAAGTCCCTCCTCGATCCTGGCTTCAGTAAATTTCTCCACAACTATCCTTCCCTTGGGCCTGGGGCTCTTCCTTGTGGCTGGCTCCCAAGCTGCTTGAAGTCTTATTCTATCTACCCCGATTGTCCCGTTTTCAGTGCGCACAAACCTGGGTGTCCATTGACAACAGGTGAAATTTTCAAAGTCCTTGTTCTTTATCATGCACAGCAAATTTAAATTCTTATCTGTTTCCTCGGTTGGCATTTCAGACTGCCTCACATGAGTTATAAGGTTCATGGAGGGCATCCTCTCATGAAAAGTTACTTTACCCCAAATAATTTATCCTGCTCATCTAGGATGAAAATCCTCATAAACTCTTTTAGGACATGTATTTTACAGGAATGTAAAGAAACCGTCTTAAAGAAAAAGTCCATATTTATGCATGGAAGGACTCCATAGTGTAAGAAAGTCAATTCTTTCTAAACTGATGTGTACATCCAAATAAGGCCCAGATGAATCAAGTGTTAAATAGTTTATATTATAAATCTGGATAGTTATGCAACCTCTGAAAGAAGTAAAACATTCTAATACAGAGAGGGGGGGAAAGAAGGAAAAGTTGGCTTATCTTAAGTTATTATCACTGTATTTGGGAAAAATCTGAATAATGGTTCAAATATACAGAATTATGATAGCATAAGCTTACATTTTAATTCAGTGAGTTCATAAATGCAAATGAAGCAGAAAGGATTCAATATATACAGAAATGAATATTTGGACTATGAACTAAAAAAGAAACAACACTATTTAATAATTACAAAGAAAATGCTCCAGATATACTAATCAAATGTGAATCCAGATTTTAAAAATGAGACCATTTTTCCTTCCTAACTATCAAAAAATGTTTTAAAAATGTGTAATAACATACTGGTGAGTGCAATAGCTACTTTTATGCATCAATGGGAGAGATGAATATAATTTTGTGTAATCATTCATAAAGGTCCTCAACCTATTTCAGATGTTCTAACTTAAAATGCAATTTGGGAAATGTATTCCAGAAGTAATCTCTAAATTTTATATATAATTATTAATTACAGCACTAGTTATAAGATCAAAATTTTGGAAACAAAATTGTATGTCCAATAGTAGGGTGTACACTTACTTTCTGGAATATTATGTACTTATTTAAAAATGTTTAAAATGATAATATGGCAACACATGCTAACATATTAGTTTAGTATTAGGAATACTAATAATAGCACATAAAAGGTAATGCAAATATTACAATGTGTTTAACTTAATTGATAACAAGGGAAACCATTCAAACATAATGAGATATCACTTTGTACCCACTAGATTGGCTAAATTTAAATAGACTGAAAGTAACGCTGTGGAGGAGGACATGGCACAGTAAGAACCCTCATACATAACTCATTAGAGCATAAACTGGCATAACCATCCATTTGATACTATCTAATGAAGTTAAAGGTACACATACTCAATGCCCCATCAATTCCACTTATAGGTGTAGAAACCAGAGAAACCCCTGTACATGAGCACTGGGATACAGGATTGGCAGCTGTGGTTGGAGTGGCTTAAAACTGGCCATGTCCACTACCAGTAGGATGGATAAATCACGAGTTATTTATTCTAAGAGACAGAGCACAATAAAATGAATAAATGAGTGTTAACCATTACTATATAGTTTTCCCCAACATAATGTTGAGTGAAAGAAGCAAATCATAAATGAATATGTGTTCATGATTCTATCTATTCTAAGTTCAAAAGTACCTACTTATTTAGATTTATATACAAAAGTGGAAAACTAAAAGAAATGCAGAGATCTGATTACCTGAATAGACTTGACTCTCTGATAATGGTTGCCTTTGGCAGAATAGAGTTGTGAGGGGAGAGAAAGTTGGGGAGTAGAGGGCTTTTCTGGATCTAGAAGTGTTTGATTTTTTGACCTGGGATATAATTATATGGATAGTGACTTTACAATAATATATAAATATATATGTAAAATGTATAAAATATGCATTTTAAATACTCTTATGTACCCTGCCCCTGCAAAAAAGAAATACGTTTAAGTCTCGATCTTCAATAATTCAGCATGTGAATTTGAAAGAGGGTTGTTGCATATGGCATTACTTAAATTAAGATGAGGTCATACTGGAGCAGGGTGGGTCCCTAGTACAGTATGACTACCGTCCTTATAAGTAGGCTAGGTGAAGAGCAGACACAAAGAGAATGCTATGTGAGGATGGAGGCAGAGACATCTGCAAGCCAAGGGTCATCAAGGATACCAGCCATCACCAGAAACTAGGAGAAAGGTTGAGACAGATCTTCCTCAAAGCCTTCAGAAGGAACCAACCCTGCTGACACCTTAATTTCAGACTCCTAGTCCCCAGAGCTGTAGGAGAATAAATTTCTGTTGTTTTAGGTTATCCAGTATGTGATATTTTATTATGGCAGCTCTTGGAAACATTGTATTCTCACATTAAAAAATATTTGTATAAGTTCCCAAGAAATTATGTTTCTGATCTAATTTCTTGAATTAATCCCCAAACCTAAAATCAAAAAGTAGTCAAATCATCCATTTTTAAATATTCCCTGGAACAGTTATTCTCAAAGACACAATTCAAGTATATAAATAAGGAACTCCTAATCAGAAAAGACAGCCCTGCTGCATATCTAGTTGTACCAAGGGGTCAAGGATCAATTGTAAACGTCCAAGTCCATTAAAAAATAAAGGATGTGGTTGTTCCACGTTGGCCTGTAAAAATTTCATCCTGACCCTTTGATTTTTTTCCCTTACTGGAAAGTCTCCAGCGACTGATGTGACCTTGCACATGGCTGCTGGGAAGACATGCTTATTCATTCCATTTCACTCCTGAGCAAAGACCTGACCTGAAAGAAGACCTCACCCAGAACTTTTCCAGGGCAGAATATTGATGAATACAGGGACTCTGTGGAAGAACGGCTCAGTTACAGCTCTGATTTCTGCAATTTAGGAGTACACAGTCTCAGAGTTTGCAGAGAGCAATGTGTTCTTGCAAATCTCACTGGAGGGTTGATTTTGTATAGCATACTGAGCTTGCTGGTAGAAGTATTGCTTTTCTCAAATATGTTTCATATGGTCAGGGGATGCCATAAATCAGGGCATAAATGAGCAATCCATAGAGAACAGATTTTTTGAATTTAAAAAAAGGCAACATTATTTTTCTACTACACTCTAGTTTTCAAATATCAAAAAAAGTAACATACAGAAAAAATTTCCTGCAGAGAAATAATAGTGAGGTAGAATAACACAGTAATAAGGGAATTTGAAGCCAGCTTGTCTGTTCCCAAATCTTGATTCTGCTACTTACTAGTTGGTTGTACTTTTGGCAAATTGTTAGTTAAGTGCAAATTTCTTCATCTGTAAAATTAGGATTAAAAATGCACATACTGTGAAGAGTTGCTGGGAAGATTCAATGAGGCAGCAAATGAAAAGAATTTAGCTCAGAATGTTGCACATGGGTAAATGCAAAATAAATATTAGTTATTAAAATAATAATAATAATTATCATCATCATCTCTTCAGACTTACACTTGAAATAACTATCAAAATTTCTAGAATTGATTGTAGACTTGGCCCCATAGGGGTCATTTGGTTCACCCTATTAAATTAGATGGAG
The DNA here is from genome assembly GCA_004024805.1 of Geosciurus inauris. Taxonomy (NCBI): domain Eukaryota; kingdom Metazoa; phylum Chordata; class Mammalia; order Rodentia; family Sciuridae; genus Geosciurus; species Geosciurus inauris. Next base: position 216,266 of record PVHX01000530.1, on the reverse strand, counting down.
AAAGAAAATTTCAGCTTCTCAGGTTGACCATTCGAGTACTTAACACTACTTATCAGAAAAATATAATTCATTTCAGTTTCCTGGTCTGTTAAATAAGTGGGTTGGATTAAATAATTTCTAGAAGCTTTCCAAGCACAAAAATGTATTTCTAATATCCTTTCTCAACCATAAATCAAACATATTACAGTCTCTAAATTATTTCCTTTCTTTCACAGAGGAGTATTTCTATTACAGTAGCTCCTACCCTTTTTAATGCAAAATATGACCTTTAGGCTAGTTAGGGGGGATGTATTTTCTGTATTTTCATTGTATTCCAAAGATTGTGATTTCAGTGACAGGGCTGGGTAATTTCCATGCCACTAAACTTTTTCTGCTCCAAACTTTTAGGTTTACCAGCTTTGAAGAAAAGTATTATTTTGAGAAACATTCAAAACGATGATTTTTAAAGTCACCCGTCTGAGCTCCAAAGTTGGCGATATAACCTTTATTTTAATGGTGTTTAGTATTATATTAATAAAATCTTTATGGTTATAGAAATCATTTGATATTTCCAAATCCACCTGGGAATTAGGAGCTGAGATTCCACAATGCTCCAGCCTTCGTTCTTTGTTCCCCTACCCGCGTGCATTTGCGGGATGTCCAGGGGGTGGCGCTGTTATTTAAAAGGAGTGACTTCCACGGGCCTGAGAAAAGGAACTGGGGTGGGAGAAGAAATGTCAGAGGTTAAAATAGAATCAGAGAGAAAAGTCCTGTTCAATGAATCCTGAGACGAATGGCTAAAAATGTTTAAATAATTGTCTGAATCAATTTCCCCTTTTAGGTGCAAACGTTAACATGAAAACCAACAACCAGGATGAGGAGACCCCCTTGCACACGGCTGCCCACTTCGGCCTCTCAGAGCTGGTGGCCTTCTACGTGGAGCACGGGGCCATAGTGGACAGCGTGAACGCCCACATGGAGACCCCATTGGCCATCGCCACCTACTGGGCTCTCCGCTTTAAAGAGCAGGAGTATAGCAGGGAGCACCACCTCATCTGCCGCATGCTGCTGGACCACAAGGCTGAGGTCAATGCCCGGGATGACGACTTTAAATCTCCCCTTCATAAGGCAGCCTGGAACTGTGACCATGTGCTCATGCACATGATGCTGGAAGCTGGTGCAGAAGCCAATCTCATGGATATCAATGGTTGTGCTGCCATCCAGTACGTGCTGAAGGTCACCTCGGTGCGACCAGCTGCCCAGCCGGAGATCTGCTACCAGCTGCTGTTGAATCATGGGGCTGCTCGAATATACCCTCCACAGTTCCACAAGGTGAGTCCACGTCCAGGGCCACTAAGCAGGGTAACCCAGACACAAATGGTGCTTGTCTTAAATCTCCAGGTAACTCAAGCTTGTTTGAGGCTTGAGTCCTTGGACTGTCCACCTCTCACCTCTACTAGACCTTGCATTTACACGTCTAGCTTTAGCTGTCTCATCCTAGTCCAAGTCTGTTTGAAACCTGGGCCTGAGTCAGGGGTGAGAACAAGGGTAGCAGATAATTTTTCATTCTCGTATTTACACCAGTGAATTGATAGTGACTTTCCGGGTGACTGAGGCGAGTTTCTAGAAAGGTGAATGGTGTCAGACTGGCTGTCTTTGAAGCCGAGTGTCTGTTCTCAAGATGATTCAACATGCTTTGGAATGAATTAGCTTGTATCCATGAAAGGGATACCCCATTTTCCAGTTTGAGGGAAGCTAATATTTGTTAAGAACTAATAATTATATTAATTCTACACATAAGAATTAAATGCACTTTTAAAAGCATTTTGGTATGTTAATTAAATTCTTATAACAGTCCTACAAGGTATATATTATTAAGCCCATTCTACAGAGGAGGGTCCTGTATATGTATGTTTTAGCACTGCAACTATAGCCAAGTTGCAGCTCTGGAACTCAACTTATATATTTTTGTTTCCTTATTTATTTATTCTTGTAATATTACACTTCATAGCCTCTTTTCAGAACAACATTGATTGATAATTTCTAATGGTCTAGCAGGGACCAAATACTAACAATATTGATATAACTAAGACGTGGAATCTACCCTCAAGTAGCTTAAAATCTAGTAGGAGAGACCAACACATGAAGAGATCACTTCAATAAGCCATGCTAAATGATAAAGTAGAGAAATATAGGATGTGATAGGAGCAGAGAGAAGATTTTGCATTAGGTTAATGATGATACTTAGTTTGGTAGCCAAAATGTATTTCATTTTAAAGAAAGTGGAGAACACTATACCTAGAAAAGCCCTCATTCTAAAAAATTGATTAATAAGAAGCAGAAGAGTTTGAGGTGTAGAGCAGCTAACTAATTTAGAGCCACAGAAATCAAATTAACAGAATTTTTACTGAATTCCAGCTAAGTTTTAGCTCTACCTCCTGCCTTGGTAAAATGTCAGGGCCTTATCTGAAGCTCTGCAAAGTGAGGATTATTTAGGAGAAAAGTTCTGCTGAAGAATTTAAGGGTAGAGCACTCAGGACAAACTCTAGAGAGACCACTTAAAGAGCATTAAGATGAAGATATGGTGAGATCAGCTACTCCTGTGACCTCAGTAAGAAATTCTGTCCTGTTTGTCAGTGTTTTAATAGAAGACTAATTTTTTTCCTTAAAATTCTATGTTAAGTTCAGAATGTTCTGGGACTTTCTAAAATTTTTATAAACAATTCCAAATGATTGACAAATGGTTAAGTGTTTAATTCAGATGAAGGACTTGTCTGACTCTGGATCTTGAGCTCTTAGTTTCTGCTGTGTTTTTTGATACCACATTACCCATGAAATGCAATTAAACCTAAAGCATTATGAGACAAGAAGAAGCCTGAAGAGGTCATTTTGTTGAATTCTTCAGGTTCCAGGCAGAAATAGTAAATTTGTCCTATTTTTGAACTTCCATGAAGGCAGATTCTGCACCACCACGGGATACCTAGGGCATCTCTTTAATTTTGAAACATCTCCTCCTTTTCATTTGTCAAAATTTATTTTTTATTTTAAGTTTTTGCACTACTGGAGATTGAACCCAAGGATGCTCTACCACTACATCCACTACATCCCTAGACCTTTATTTATTTATTTATTTAATTTTAAGATAGGCTTTCATTAAGTTGTGGAGGCTGGCCTCCAATTTATAATTCTCCTGCCTCAGCTTCCCAAGTAGCTGGGATTATAGGCATGCACTATCATGTCCAGCTTCACCTAAAAAAATTATCTATCTATCTATCTATCTATCTATCTATCTATCTATCTATCTCCAAGCCAATCTTTCAGTTCTAATTCATGACCTAGAATAGCTCACATGCATTCTAATTAATTTTTACATCTTTGTATTGATTTAGACCTGGGGCTTACTTGTTCTTTTTTTAATATTTTTTTTTAGTTATAGATGGATACAATATCTTTATTTTATTTATTTTTATGTGGATCGAACCCAGTGGAGGATCGAACCCAGTGCCTCAGGCATGTGAGGCAAGTGCTCTACCACTGAGCCACAACCTCATCCCCACATGTTCCTTTTTAAAAATTTTTTTAAGATATTGATAGACCTTCATTTTATTCATTTATATTATATGTGGTGCTGAGAATCAAGCCCAGTGCCTCACACATGTTAGACAAGTGCTCTGCCACTGAGCCACAACCCCAGCCTATTACTTATTCTTTCAAACCAAATTTTATATCCTCTCCCAAATTTTTAGCTATTAATTATATTCGCCTCTGGATCTTAGTTACATATGTCTGAAAGGGCCAGTAATCATGCAGATATTTAACCTCTACATTTTCCCTATAATTTTAAAATAAAAAGTGCTTTATAAAAGAAAAAGTGCTGTACATATGGCTTCAAACAATACTGAAATCTTTTGTTGAAGGTTTCTGATTGGCTTCAGTTGTGAATTATCATCTTCCTTGTGGTTTTGAATTTTTCAATATTTTTTTAACTCAAAGAATATTTTTGTATCAGAAGTTATAATGCTGCATCTTTAGAAATAAAACCTATGAAAAAGCAACTTATTTTAACTTATATTTAATATATTAACTTGTGTTAGATTTTATTATATATTAGATACATGAACTTATATTTATATATTATATATTAACATATTTAATATATTATATGTAACTTATTTTTAATAAATTAACTTATCTTAAAAGCATAGTGATCTATAGCTTTTAGCTACAAATATCTATTGTTTAGGTTTCTTTCATTTTCTGAACATACATTGGCATTCTGGACTTGGCTAAAATAACAAATGTTAACTTACAATCTCGAATGTGAATATAGGACACAAAATTTTAAACTGCATATGAATTTGTTCCTGCTTTTAAGTTTAAATCTCTGTTTTGTCACATGCATCTCATTTATCCTAGATTTAGCTATGCTTTCATATCAGAAATAAGGAAACACAGACTTTGGGGGTCATACATGGATCCTATTACTTATAAAAAAGGGTTACTGAATAAAGTAGTATTCTGGAGCCTCAGTTTCTTCCCCTGTGAAATGGGTGCACCTTGCCTTTATGCCTTGGCAAGTATACAGACTCAGTCCTTCAGAAAGAAGTTACTAGTACTCACAGTACTTTACAAATATGCTCGGGGCCTAGAAAATGGTGCCCAGCATTTCATGATTGTTTCTCTTAGGTCACTTTCAGTCTTTGCAGAGTATCCCCATTTCTCACCTTGACCTTCACATGTATCTGTAAACATCTCTCCCTTGATCTACTTTCACCATTTTTTTCCCCACCCACATCTCACAAGGGTCTGCGCATTCTTCATAGTGGAACTTGTAGAAGACAAGCAATCCATCTAATACAGCTCACTTCATAAAACATAATTTGCATATATTTGTGCTCCTAGGACACCTACCTTCCAGAGAGAAGGACAGAGAGGGACATGGAGCATAAGGAGCCAGAGAGACATACTCTACCACTTTATTCAGGAGTAATAATTACCTTCTCATAAGGTTGCCCTTGACTAGAGATCATATGCTGAGTTTGTGGTCTGATACTCACTGCTGATTGGATGAAATCTCTGGGAAAATAACTGAAAGATCCTATTTTTCTTTCTTTTAACGAGCCATATTAGCAACAGTGAGCCTTTAAATGGCGTTTCTATTCTCTAGTTAGAAGTCTTGTGAGTATGGGGAGGTCTCTAGGTAAATTTTTCATGAAGGCGGTCCTTTGAAAGATACTAAAGAAAAAGGTTTAGAGTGGAGGTTTAGAGACTGTGGTCTTAAATCTTGCTTTGGCTATTTCCTTCCTGTATGAGGTTTTTTTTTGTTTTTTAGTTGTTGATGAATTTTTATTTTATTCATGTATTATTTGTATGTGGTGCTGAGGCTCGAACCCAGTGCCTCACTTGCTAGGCAAGCGCTGTACCACTGAGCTACAGCCCCAGCCCCTGTATGAGGTTTTTAAAAAAAAAATTTTGTAGTTGTAGATGGATAGCATGACTTTATTTTATTTATTTATTTTTATGTGGTGCAAGGCTTGAACTCAGTGCCTCACACATGCTAGGCAAGTGCATGCCCCTGAGCTACAACCTCAGTGTGAGTTTGGAATAAGTTCTTTAATCTCAGACTCCAAATTCCTCATGTGAGTAGTGAAGATACTATGAACTTTTCAAGAATATCTGAGGGCTGGGGTTGTGGATCAGTGGTAGAGCCTAGCATGTTGAGGCACTGGGTTCGATTCTCAGCACCACGTATAAATACATAAAATTAAGGTTCCTCAACAAGTAATAAAAAAAATAAAAAAAAGAATATCTGAGTGAGTGAGGCCTGTCCTCCACGAGTCCAGGGCTGGAGCTCAGCCATACTGCTTCCTCTCCTCTTCTTCCTAGAATGATGTGCTCTTCGTTCAGTGTAGGCATCTCCCCTGCTATCCGTAGTTGGTGGCTCCACTAGCCTGCAAAATAGGCATGAGATTATGTGTCCCAAGAAACATCGTATCCACCATTAGCATTTTCTTATTCAGTTCTATGTGCTCCGCCATGTTCCTCTATTTTGGCAGGATGCTAAAGAGATTTAAGACACAGTTGGCTGCTGGTAGTGGGCTGGTATTAAAATCGTTTTTGTTACTACCCAACAGAATGTGTAAGAGAGCTGGCCTCCTTCCAAAGGAAAACTAAAGAAAAACTATTCAGTTTACTATGCAGATGCTTGAAAGTGATTTAGAAGAACTATTCAACAGCCCAAATTTCCAAAGAGAAACTCATCTTTACGACAAGTAAATGACTGACTCATTTATCCAGAAGATAAAGTGATTTGTTCTCTTGTGGAGGGGGAATTCAGTTTCCTTATTTACAAGGAACAAGGTCAGAGCTGAAGATGCTGTCTTCCAAATACAAAGCAAATTTGTAGAGGGTGTATTTCACTGAAAGCCAATGTATAAATTACATAAGCGGGGGGAAAAGAATTATAGGGTCTGCAATTGCTTTCCAGGGTACAAAAGGACATTTGATTTTTTTCCCTCTAAGCATAATTCAGTAGGAAGTGACACCCCAGGGAGCCAAGATTAGGATTTCTTGTAGGGCAAGGAAGACATTTTTCTAAGGGAGGGAAAGGTAACGTGAGGGATTGGGGGCGGTAAGGATGATTTCTGCCATTGAAAAAGGCTTATATGAAGCCCAGAATGCAAGCAGTTCTCTCTGATTATCAAGCATATTTCTGCACACAAATATATCAGTATATAAGAGCAGAGATAGCTTTAGAATTTCTCTACTGAAGTGGCTTATAAATGGTAGTGGATTGGAAGAGTAGCAGGAACCACTTGTCTTGACTTTTTTTTAATAGGTGGCACATTTATGCATTAAAGGGTGAAATTATGAGACAAAGTGCTTAAAACTCTCCAGTTGTCATCTCTGTTTTGTTTTTGTCGTCGTTGTTGTTATTGTTCTAATTGTTCTTTTAGAATGGGAGAGACTCTAGTGACTCATGGGGGTCCAGACATCCCAGGATATCTGTTGTTTCCCAGGAAGACAGAGGCAAAGAGAAGGCAGTGGTGTCTCCCTTTGGGGTCCAGAGCAGTCCATTGTCATCTGATGGTCCAGGTTCATGACAGTCAGCATCCAGTGATGATTTAGGTTTGCTACTTCTGAAGGTCTTTTTTGTTACTGCTGTCTGGTGAAATAATTTCTGAGGCCTGAGAAGGTGTGTCCAGCTTGCCTTAGTTCTAGAATTAGCCAGTGAGGAGAGCTGGGAGGCTGTCAGGCTAACAGGAGCTTTCCTGCCCTGAGAACCAAGTCTTCAGAAAACGTAGTAGTCAGAGTGTCAGCAAAAACTAATGACAGCAGTGGAAACTTTGGGCCTCACGCATTTAAAGACTACAGAAAGTTAACATTTGGAACCACCTAATTTTTTTTTAACCCTAATGAAGGCAGAGAAGTCATCTTCTGTGATATGCAGGGACCTGCTGGGTACAAACAGAAACACCAAACACATGAAGTTCGGCTCCCAAACCACGAATGCATTCCATTTCCATATGCACAACTGAGTCTGAACTATTTTTGAATGGGGGCTGGGAATAGAATGGCCAGATAAAATACCAGATAAAATTCACATTACTAAGTTCAATGTGAATTTCAGATGCATAACAAATTTTAGCATAACCCTTTCTCAGGCAATATTGGGGATATACTGCAACGTACTTGTTGTCTGTCTGAAATTCAAATTCAACCGAGCAGCCTGCATTATGACTATTTATTAAGTCTGGCAACCCCAGCTGAGAAGTAGTAACATGGTGCAAGAGAAGAATAACTTTTAGCTACATCTATTCTGCCTCAGTTTCTCTGTGTTCTCAAGGAGGGGGAGGTAAGGAAACCTAGGGACAAATCAGCTGTGTTGTTTGCTTGACAACACAGTTTGGCTCCAATGAACAGCCAGTGTAGCCTGGAAATTAATGCAGAGCATAAAGGTCAGTTTTTTGGTTTTTTTTTTTTGGTACCAGGAATCGAACTCAGGGGCACTCAACCACTGAGCCACATCCCCAGCCCTATTTTGTGTTTTATGTAGAGACAGGGTCTCACTGAGTTGCTTAGCGCCTCGCTGTTGCTGAGGCTGGCTTTGAACTCGTAATTCTCCTGTCTCAAGGTCAGTTTTTTGAGTGACACTTAAATCATACACAGAGCCTCTGTTAAACTTTTTTTCTAAAATTTCCATAATATTTTGGGGGGACGGTGTGCGGTGCTGAGTATTGAACACAGAGCAACTGCTTTACCACTGAGCTACATCTCCATCCCTTTTTATTTTTTGTGATAGGGTCTCTCTAAGTTGCCAAAGCTGGCCTCAAACTTGAGACCTTCCTGTTTCTGCTTCCCAGGTAGTTGGAATTGCAGGTGTGTGCCATTGCACCTGGCTTAGAATAAGTATATTCTTGATAAGACTAATTTTAGCTATCATCTCTGCATTAGTAACTTACATTTTTCTTTATTTTGGATTTCTCAATTGATTACTAACCTACTTCTCACTATAGAGAACGAATGTGTCTGGAAGTCTTTATGGAATGAGATGCTATTTCCATATTGAGTATTAGCAAAATCATTGAATTCACAAGAAATTCTTTTGAATTTTAAACAAAAACCCAAGTTTCAATTTTCTCATCTCCATATTAAGGGAACTGGTTTATCCCCAGGGTCTCCTGCAACTCTCACATTTTGTATACAATGGTAGTTTATAACTAGTATTCAGCATTAGGAATCTTCAGTTTTTGCCTGTGTCTTTTGCTTATAGCTACATCTCTAACATCCTCATCACAGCTCCAAAGAAAAGAGTAGCCCCGTTTACCTCAATTTTCCCAGACCAAAATGTTGTGAAATTACCTGCCCCCCTCATAGCCATGAGCCCAGATGAAAATCTTTCCAGTTCACTTTCTGTAGGCTCAGGAATGCTGGTTCTTCAGAGGTCCACTAGCAATGGGTTCCTGGCTCCAGCAACCCTCTTACCCCATTGTAGGCTGATGATACAGAGTTTCTCTTTCCTTGCTGAAAAAGCCATGGTCAGGGGTAAGACTCTGTGAACTGTACCCAGAATATGCCTGTGAATGCATTCTGTCTTTAAATCAATGTTCACATCATGGTCATTTGGATCAAGCCACTGGGCAGGATAATTTTGATGCCTTTACTGATTCAGAACTTCAATGTATACATTTAGTCTGCCTTGGCTTATGACTGAGTTTCTTAAATATGGGGAGTATTCAAAGAACTGTGTATTGGAATTGGGCTCAGTAACCTATGAGACTTGACTATAAAATTATCAGAAGTTTTGAGATCTGATTGTTAAATGTGACCATTATTAAAAATTAAATCATAAAACTTAAAACAGATAAAATATACTAAAAAAAAAAAAGGCAAAACAAATGTTACTTCCTGATTCTATTCTATTTCCTAACTATTCTATCATATGTATCTATGCTCTTGTCTGTATAGTGGAAACACTATAATATTAAGCAGGCCTTAATTTATTGTTTCATTGGTATATAGATATAATAAATTAATGGAGAGCATGTTTCTAATACAGATTAAACTTAAACATGACTTGGTGATTTCTGTGGCGTAAACACTCTCATTGTAGCCTATTTCAAGCTATCCAGGTGTGTGGGAAAGGATAGGCACATACAGATGTATTAGATGAAGAAAATTCTTAAAAACTTAGAGTTTTTTTTTTTGGTCATATCCCTGCTAATGTCCCTCTTATTATATCTTCTTGTTGCTGATTCCCACTGAAACTAAGTTTTGGTGTATTATTTAGAGAATAGCCCTTTCCTTTGTTCTTAAATTGTTTTAAGGAAAATTCTGGTCAGTAACCCCCCATCAGCCTCTGTCTAGACCTTTTCACTCCACTTATAAGTGGGGAGGAAGAAGTGAGTTTTCTCACTGCACCTTGGACCTAGAGGATGTCTGACTTCTCTGTTTTTCTGAGTGGCAAGTTTCCAGACATTAGTTCTGCTTCTACGGAGAAGCCTTCACTTTTGGGGTATAAAATTAATTTGGGGATAGAGTTAGTCAGAAGCTCTGTGTGGACCCACGACTGAACACATAACATGTAATCAATTTCATCAATAATAAAGACGACAGCCTGGTCTCAAATTGTTTGTCATCTTTATTTCATTTTTAATGGGTTCTTTGCCACATCCCCAGCCCCATTTTGTGTTTTATTTAGAGACACGGTCTCACTGAGTTGCTTAGTGCCTTGCTGTTGCTGAGTCTGGTTTTGAACTCGGGATTCTCCTGTCTCAGCCTCCCAAAGTGCTGGGATTACAGGCGTGCACCACTGTGTCCAGCTGTGAGGGGTCTTAAAGATGAGGGTGAATCCAGCCCTAGTTACAAGTGTTCACCCATCCTCCATCACACAATCTGGTCCTTTCCTGTTTCCTTTTGCCTAATTCCTGGTAACTTGGCCTTCTAATCAAATCTGTTAATATTTAATCTGTCTTCATCTTCGGGGTCTTCACAACTCCAGTGATAATCCAGTTCTGAACATTCTCTTCATTTGGCATCTTTCACCCTAACATATCTAGTTTTCTTTTCACTTTGGAGTTGTGCAGATCTGCATTTGAGTTCTGGCTCTACTCTTTACCAATTAAATGACTTGGAGTTTAAATTTTCTCCACTTGTGTTTTTGAACCTGTAGGTTACAGTTTAGCTTGATGGAAGATGGAGCAAGCTAAACTGTAGAGATTCAACACAGTCTTTGGTACATAGTTAAGTCCTTGAACAGTGCTAACTACTATTTGTTTCCATTTTCCCTCTTGCCTATTAGGGTTTCTGAAGCTGGTCTTTGATCCTTTCCATGTATATACACTTACAATTTTCTCAGCATCCCAGCTTTAGCCAGCAGATGCTTTGAAGGCGCACAAATCTCCATCTCCACCTTGACCTTCTCATCAGAGTTATCTTCATGCACATTTTTGACAGACACTAAGACATTACAGATGAAATGTCCTCCTGCTCTTAATTTGTCCAATTCCCAAATTCCTGTGCCTTCCCAGGTTCCTCATGTCTATTAGTGGCACCCTATTTGTCTCTGACCTCAGGCTTCCAAGTTGTATTCATTACTGCTCATGTCTGATTATTATGAGGCCACACAGACTCTTTCCCATGGTGTCCTGTTCTTCATTTCCCAGGACGAATACTGACGTGAGCTGAGCATCTGCTCCCAGGCCCCCTCCAGCCTTTCCCTGCTCCTCTGCCCTTGATGTGCTTGTTTTCTCCTTTGTGCTTTTGCTCATGGTGCTCAAGGGACACTTGATGATCGTTAAGTTAGTTCTTTTTTATTTACTGACTTATATTGCTCTCTAACTCTTTGAAATATCTGTGTCTTTTCTGTTCAGCTAGGTTGTAAACTCCTTGAAGACAAAAATAAATAAATAAATAAAAGAGAAACAGGTCATAAACTTCTCAGAATTACTGTCAGAGTATCAAACACAGTGCTCAATAAAGGCTTCCTAATGGCATGAATAAATGGGCTCTAACCCTTTCTTATTAAGAACATATAATAGCTTCCTATTGCCTGTCAAGTCAATCCCAAGGTCTTCACACTGGCCCCTCCAGTGTCAGCTGGCTTCATTGTAGGCCCGACTCTTTCCTGACATGAGCCCTCCATTTGGGCTGACCACACACACACACACACACACACACACACACACACACACACTTACTTACTAACCTGGGCATTAAAATAATAATCTTTCTATTATAATATTTCTTGAGACTCTACGACATTAGGTACTTGCTACTCTATATTGAAAAACGTGATGCTGGCTGACCTATGAAGAACTAGTAAAAGAATTGGGGAAAACCAGGTTCGTGATCTTTTTCTCAACAACATGAATTTGAGGTTGAGACAGACCAGGAAATTAGGAAGAAAATTTCTTTTCAGAGTCATTGACATGCAGAGGCATGACTTTCTTCTAATGGTGGAGGACTGAATGCCTTCTTACCTCACACCAGTGAGAGATGCCTGAGGAGGATTCCTTAGAGAGCTTGATTTATGTTCTCTCACTTCAAAGGGAAAAATAGGACTGATCTGTAACTCGTGATGAGACAAGTGAAAGGAACAAGTCTGTGGTTGAGCTGCTTGTCTAGTGGCAAGGGAGAGAGAGGTGTTTACATCGGGAGTCAGAAGCACCTTCACTGGTGATGAAGCCCATGGGAGGTGGCCCATTTGTGGGGTAAGTTTTAAATGAAAACATGTGCCCACAAAGGACTCTCAGAAGTAGGGCCATTGGGTGGAAAGAAGGAGGAGCTGTGGTGGACACAGAAGCTTCTGTGGAGGGTTAGGTTTGTAAGGGACCAGTCTGAAGGGAGGCATTGTCCTTGTCAAGAAAGGTGGGTTTTCCACATTGGGGGGATCTCTGTAGAACCCAGAGAACCTCTTAGCAGAGGAAGAGACCACTAAAGAGGGCCTCCATATATGGCCACAGTACCAACCAAGACCTTTGTTTCCCTTTTCTCTCCTTCTCCCTCATAACCCAGAGCAGTCCAGGTGATGTGAGCAGAGGCAGAGGAGAAGGCAAGGAAGGGAGACAGATCCCACTGAGATGTTTGTTCTCACACCAACTAGTTCTCCCATTCTCCAACACCACATGGGTGTCCAACAATGCGATTCAGTTCTGACACTGAGAATCTTCAGTTAGTGTCACCTCCTGCAGGTCACAGGCTCAGTCCCATAGGATGCCCCCATTTTAGATTTTGGCTGCCAAGCATATCGTCTAGGTTACCATATTTTTGCTAGGCTAACTGCAAATTCAGGGTTTCTACAACTGGCTCCTTGTGTTTAATCATTTGTTAATGACTCAGAACTCACCAAAAATTCTTTATTTACTCATACCAATTTATGGGGCTTATTATAAAGGATATAACTCTCAAGCAGTGGAGTATAAAAGAATTGCAGGGCCAAACATGGAGGCACATCACCTCCCAGCCTTTTAATGTGTTCACCTACCCCAAAACTCTGATTTAGGAGATGTGGGGTGGGATATGTGTGGGGTATTGAACTCAGGAGTGCTCAACTACTGAGCTACATCTCCAATATATTTTTCAAACTTTATTTTGAGACAGGGTCTTGCTCAGTTGCTGGGGGTCTCACCAAGTGGCCTTGAACTTGGGATCCTCCAGTTTCCTGAGTTTGCTGGAATTACAGGCATGTACCAACACACTTAGCCTGATTTTGGAGCTTTTACTGAAGTTTCATTACATAGTCATGATTGATTAAATCATTGGCCATTAGTGATTGAACTGAACTTTTCATTCTTCTTTCCTCCTTGGAGGTAGGAGAGATGCTGAAAACAAAACAAACAAACAAAAAACCAAAGCTTGTTCTTTCCTTTTGAAAGAGGCTTGTTACGTATAACCAGATTCTTCTTTAACTCTGGAAATTCCAAAGACCTTAAAAGCTCTGTACCAGGAACCAGGGGACAAAGAACGACTCTTTCTACTATATTCCACCCACAAAACCTCCATTCCCACAGGAGTTTTCCAGCTTGAACAGGACTGGGCTATGGGAGAGAGGACTCTAGAAATTAAAATTGCAGTTCCAATTGTTCAGTTAATGAGCATTTTAATTACGGAAATTAATTGTTCTTATATCTAGAATGACTGGAGAACTTTTTATTATTATTAAAAGTGAACTAGAAACAGGTGTGAGCCCTGAAGAAAGTTTCAAGGGAGTGAGTTTGCATGGTCAGGAGAAAGAAAGAAGAAAGCTGTTGAATAAAGCTGTTGTTAGTTGCAGGCCTTGAGATACCTCTGTTTTAGCAGGATAGCTATACTTGTTGGTTCTATGTAGGTAGGATGGGTGCACTCACATCTTAGACTTCTCTGTCATCTAGGGTTGAAAATGGAATTCAACTCCTCCAGGAAATCTTTCCTGACTGGCCACAATCCACACAGTTCTCCTTGGAACTTTTAGAGTTTCTATTTTTAAAAACCATGTAAAGTAACACATACATGGACCAACTGTCTCCATTGTTGCATGTATGTTTTTCCTCTCATCTTTATGATCATTCTCTCACTAGGAACCATATATTTTACCTTTTGGGTATTTATTATATATTTTTACCATTATAACGTAATAAAAGCTACTTTACTTATGCATTAGACAGGTACAAACCTTATGGCCACATCAAACATCTATTAAAAAGACTTAAAAACAGCATACTATAGTGATGCAGCCACCTCAATGTTTATAGCAGCTCAATTCACAATAGCTAAACTGTGGAACCAACCTAGATGCCTTTTAATAGATGAATGGATAAAGAAACTGTGGTATATATCCACAATGGAATATTACTCAGCAATAAAAGAGAATAAAATTATGGCATCTGCAGGTAAATGGATGGAGTTGGAGAATATCATGCTAAGTGAAGTAAGCCAATCCCGCCCCCCCCAAAAAATGCTGCCTGTTCTCTTTGATAAGTGGATGCTAATCCATAATGTTGGGGAGGACACAGGAAGAATGGAGGAACTTTGGTCAAAGGAGAGGAGGTGGGAGGGAGCATGGGGACAGTAAAGATTGTAGAATATGATGGACATCATAGCCCTAGCTTTATGTATGACTGCATGTATGTTGTGATTCTACATCACATACAACCAGAGAAATGAAAAGTGTGCTCCGTCTGTGTACAATGAATTAAAATGCATTCTGCTATCATGTATACCCAAGTAGAAAAAAAAATCTGTTAAGTGAATTGAATAAATATCCAGTTTGGTCTAAAATCTAAAATGAAATTATTCTTTTTCTATGGGAAATGTTGGCCACCTTGATTCAATTTTCCTGTTTTTTGTTTGGCCAATGAACTGTTGAACAGTGTGCTATGAAATAACTAAGTTTCATGTCATCTTTTATTTGTTGATGATAGTTAAAATACCATAGTGACCAATGAGTCATGGTTTAGTGTGTGACATTAGCCCTCTTCAGGCAGGTACTGGGAGATGGCTTTGGTCAACTTGCATGCTACTCTGATGTTCACTTTATCTCATGGTCATCAGTGAACCTGGGTCCTTGAATTACTGACATTCAGATTTTTGAGAATAAAATTTTCTGTAGAGCTAAGAGAGTTTTGCCGGCAGCAGAAAGAGTATTCTGCGAATAGGCTCTCTCAAAATTGCTTCCGTTATGGGCAGGGCAAGTAATTCTTGAGGTTCCTAGCTGCTTTATTAGCACCTCGTTTTTATTGAAGGTAGATGGTGAAGGAAGGTAGTTTCCTTTTATTCATCTGCCTATCCACCATGAGACGTATCAAAAGCAATTAGGTTGTCCAGGGAGCCTAACAGACCTGTGAATCTGTGAATCAATTTTTTCTCTTTCTTTTTGTGAATCAATTTTTTTTCTCTCTCCTTCTTTCTCTTCTTCCTTCCTTCTTTCCTTCCTTCCTTCCTTCCTTCCTTCCTTCCTTCCTTCCTTCCTTCCTTCCTTCTTTCCTTCCTTCCTTTCTTATTTCCTTCTCCTGGCTTGATTTCAAACACTTGGGCTCAAGATATCCTCCTGCCTCAGCCTCCCAAGTAACTAGGACTACACATGCATGTTACTGCACCCAGCCATGAGCTATGAATTCTTGATGTCTCTATGAGCAGAATGCATGAATCATATGTGTGCATTGAACAAATGAAACTCTGTGCTTACTCTGCAGGTGATACAAGCTTGCCATTCTTGTCCCAAAGCAATTGAAGTTGTAGTCAATGCCTATGAACATATCAGGTGGAACATAAAGTGGAGAAGAGCCATCCCTGATGATGACTTGGAGGTAAATAATCACTTCGCTTCCTGCGGTTTTCACTACCAAGTATTGCTAGACTGCAATTCAAGTACCGGACTTTCTAACAAAAAATATTGTTTTTGAGAATGTTTTTAAAGTCTTTTCAAATGTAATGAGGAAAAAGGGTTGTAAATTCAGGTATGAGAGTCTATAGTTCCATCAAATATATGACATTAGGAAATCTCTCAAGAAGTTTCCCTATTTAAGGGCAAGTTGAATAAATAAATAAAGGTGGAAATTTTACTTTCCATCAATTCAGAGGAATTAAATGATAATATTCAGGGTTGTTTATATAGCATTGTAAACCAGGAAATTATAGGGTTTTTTTTGTGTATCATTTCACTCACTTCTTTTCTTTTTAAAAATTGATTCTTTTTAGTTATACATAATATTAGGATTCATTTTGACACAATTATGAAAGCATGGGATATAGTTTGCTCTAATTCAGTCCCTAATAATTCGCCTTTTCTCCCTCTTCCCTCCACATTTTTATTTCTCTCTATTCTACTGATTCTTCTGCTATTTACTTACAGTGTTGTTATTTTTAATAGTGTCTTGTGGGCATACATGATGGTGGGATTCACTGTGGTATATTCACATATGTATATAAGAAAGTTAGGTCAGACTCATTCCACTATTCTTCCTTTATTCTGTCTCTCCCCCTTTTATCTAGTCCAGCAAACTTTCTTCTATTTTGATGGAATTCTTTCCCCCTTTTTCCTTTCTCTCTTTATTTCCTCTTATTTTGGATTAGCTTTGGCAAGTCAGAGAATATATTAGACCTTTGACTTTTGGGTGGCTTATTTCACTTGGCATGATAGTCTCCAGCTCTGTCCACTTACCAGCAAATGCCGTAATTTCATTCTTTCTAGTTGAGTAATACTCCATTGGTTTACGTAACACATTTTCTTTTTCCATTTATCTGTTGAAAGGCACCTAGTTGGTTCCATAGTTTGGCTATTGTGAATTATGCTGCTATAAACATCAAAGTGGTTATATTCCTATAGTACATTGATTTAAAATCTTTTGGACATATACTGAGGAGTGAGATAGCTGGGCATATGGTAGTTTCATTCCCTAGTTTTTTGAGAAGTCTCTGTACTGCTTTTCCAGAGTGGTTGCACTAATTTGCGGTCTCACCAACAATGTATGAATGTACCTCCTCTCAACATTTTGCTAACACTTATTATTATTTGCATTCTTGATCATTGCCATTCTGTCTAGAATAAGATGAAATCTCAGTATAGTTTTTGATTTGCATTTACCTAGAGATGTTGAACATTTTTTCATTTGTTCTTTTGAAAAGCATCTGTTTAGTTATTTTGTTCATTTATTAATTGGGCTATTTGGGGTTTTTTTGGTGCAAGTTTTAAGCTCTATATATTCTGGATATTAATGCCACATCTGAGTAGAAAAGATATTCTCCCATCCTTTATGTTCTCTCTTCACACTTTTGTTTTCTTTGCTGTGCAGAAGCTTTTTAATTTGATGCTATCCCACTTATTGATTTTTTATTTTATTCTTGTGTTTTAGTCTTGTTAAGGAAGTCAGTGGGCCTACATTTTCTTCTAGCAATTTCAAAGTTTGTAATCTATTTGATCCACTTTGAGTTGAATTTTGGGTGAGAGATAGGGTTTAAGTTCCATATTTCTGCATATGATATCCAGTTTTATTAAAAAGGTTATCATTTCTCCAGTGTATATTTTTGGGACCTTTGTCTAGCATCAGATAACTGTATTTACCTGAGTTTGTCTCTGTATCTTCTGTTCTTTTCCATTGGTCTTCATGTGTGTTTTGGTGCCAATACTGTGCTGTTTTTGTTACTGTAGCTCTGTAGTATAATTTGAGGTCTGATATTGTGATGCCTCCAACATTGATTTTTTTTGCTCAGGATTGCTTTGGCTATTCTGGGTTTCTTATTTTTCCTAATGAATTTTAGAACTGCTTTTTCTAGTTCACTGGAGAATGTCATTGGTATTTTAATGGGGATTATGTTGAATCTGTATAATGTTTTTGATAGTATGTCCATTTTGAAAATATTAAGCCTGTCCATCCAAGAACATGGGAAGTCATTGATTCTTCTAAATTCTTCAATTTCTTTCCTCAGCATTCTATAGTTTTCACTGTAGAAGTCCTTCACATCTTTCATTGGATTAATCCTCAAGTATTTTATTTTATTTGTTTGAAGTTATTGTGAGTGGGATAGTTTTCCTGATTTCTTTTTCAGCAGATTCATTATTGTAGTATAGGCAAGCAATTGACTTATTATGTATGTTGATCTTATATCCTGCTGTTTTACTAAATTTGTTTATCAGCTCTAGAAATCTGGTGAAGTTTTTGTGGTCTTCTAAATTTAGGATCATGTCATCAGCAGACAAAGATAATTTGACTTCTCTTTTTTCTATTAATGTCCCTTTAGTTTCCTTCAATTGCCTAATTGCTCTGGCTTGAGTTTCAAGGACTATAATGGAGTGGTAAGAGTAGGCGTCCTCATCTTGTTCTTGTTTTTAGAAGAAATGCTTTCAGTTTTTCTTCATTCAGTATGATGTTGGCTTTAGGTTTGTCATATATAACCTTGTAATGTTGAGTTAAGTCCCTTCTATCTCTAGTTTTTCTAGTTTTTTAAACATGAATGGGTGCTGAACTTTGTCAAATGCTTTTCTGTATCTATTGAGATAAGCATGTGATTCTTGCCTTTAAGTCTATTTATGTGGTAGATTATGTGATTTATTGATTTATGTATCTTGAAGCAACCTTGCCTCCCTGGGATGAAACTCACTTGATCTTTGTGCACTTGTTTTTTCTATTTCAAATTTTTATTAAGGGAAATGAGATTGATTTGTTGTTTTATAACAACTTTCCCACTGACCTGTTTAAACAAGGGGGAACAATTTTAGATGTCCATTGTGTTCTACCTTTTAAATGTGTTTTTGTATGCAGTTCATCAATATTTTATTAAGCATTTTTGCATATATGTCCATCAAGGATATTGCCCTGAAGTGTTCTTTCCTTGATGTGCCTTTGTCTAGTTTTGGTATCAGTGTGATGCCGGCTTCATAGAATGAATTCGGTGTTCCCTCCTTTTCTACTGAGGAGGATTGGTATTCATCTTCTTTAAAGGTTTGGTAGAACTTAGTTGAGAATTTGTTCAGTCTTGGGATTTTCTTTGTTGGAAGGCTTTTGATAGCTGCTTCGATTTCATTACTTGATATTGATCTGTTTAAGTTTTCTACATCCTCTTGGTTCAATATGGGTGGGTAGGATGTCTCTAGGAATTTGTCCAGGTCTTCCAGATTTTCTAGCTTATTGGAGTATAAATTTTCAAAATAGTTTCTGATGATGCTCTGGATTTCAGTAGTGTCTGTGGATTATTTTACTCACTTTTTAATGTCTTGATGTGGTTATTATTAGGCAGGAAATGGAGTATTACAAACCATGCTGTGAGTCATACATAAAGCCTCTGGCAGAGCCAAGTGTCAATTGTAAACTTATGGACTTTGCTGTCTTTGTAAAACAGTCCTTCTCCAGAGCACCCTGTTTTTGCTTTTAAAATCACAGACTGTCTCCAACACATGGAGAGGTGTCAAGTACAGAGTGCAAAGTTCCCTGGGTTTAGAGGCCGATGACCGAGGTGTGCAATTGTATTCTGCTACTTATTAAGCTCTTTTACCTTTAAAAGTTGCTTTGCTTGACTGAGCTTCATTAATCCTCTACTCTCATTAAATATATGAATATAGAGGTCACACAAGACACATAAAGGGCATGCAATAATGTTGGATTAATTTGAAAAGATCCAGGCAGCTCACATAAGTATGTTTTATCTCATTTCTTGGGTTCTGCATTGTTCAGTATTATTTCCCCTCCTGGCTCCCCATGTACCTCCTACTTACCTCCTCATCTGAGCTTAATGTTTAATTTTGTCTCATCATCAGAGACCCTAGAAGGCTGCCCTCAGGTGTAAAGTGGGCGTTGAATGCATCACTATTGATTTTTATTCATATAAACCATGGGGCCTTTGTAACGTTAACCTGTCTTGCCTTCCTTTGCAGAGATACTGGGATTTTTACCACTCTCTCTTCACCGTATGCTGCAACTCTCCAAGGACCCTCATGCATTTATCGAGATGTGCCATTCGACGAGCATTACACAACAGATGCCACAAAGCAATTCCTTTGCTTTCCCTCCCATTGTCATTGAAAAAGTACTTGCTTTTAGAGCCAGAGGGAATCATTTATTAGGCCTTATGAGACAGCAGTTCCCAATCCTAGATATTTAAGTGGACTCGCTGGGTAGACACAGTTTGCATAAATAAAATGGTACTTGGGTTGATTATAACACTTTAGGGATTTCAAAACACTTTACAAACACTATGTCATTAATCCTGGAGTATCATGGTGAGGGGAAATACACAAGGAAAGTTAAGGAATTTTCAAAGACAAGAATGCATTCAGAAGGTACCGGTATGACAGTAACAGCTGACCGGTATAGCGCTCGTACTAGGTGCCTGTGACATTTTTGTTAAACTTTGCATATATTATCTCATCTGAAATGGGACCCACGTTTTCTTACAATCAATCTCACTCTTTACCTTATCAGTAATAAGTTTACATTACTCTTTAGTTTGCAACATAGCAGGTTTTGTGATGTGCCTCTTAAACTTGGCATTTTCCTTCATGACTATCACTAGTTTTGCAAACTCCTACTTCCCTCACCAAGCTCCTCAACTTTAGTGAAGAATGTACATGAGCCCAGGCCAACAGGGAGATCTTTGCGTATGATCAGAAACGAGAAGGAAAGACCAGTCCACTTAGTAGTCAGGAACAGCCATTTCAATATACACCCATCAAGCCCGAGACTGGAGATGCAGAGATAAGTCAATGGGACTCCTGCTCTCCAGGATCTCACCATTTAGCTGAGGATCCGGACCTATAAGCAGGTAACTGCAATAGCAGATGACGGGGCAAGAGTACAGGTGCAGACTCGTGTTTATTGCTTCCCTTTCAAAGTTGTGTTTCTGACATGAAGTGTGTGATTTTTCTTTGAAGCATGATAAAAAAGAGTGATGGGATTGTGTAGAGAGATCTCCTGTTGTTGTTAGGGTAAATGTATTTGAGTGTCTCTGAACATCCAGATATTGTCTTATTTTAGTTTCCTATTTAGTACCTTCCTGGACTCTTTGAGAAAAATATTACACGTTCAGTGGCTCCTTTATGTATGACAAGAAGTTTAGGAAAGTGGGCGATAGGAAGGATGTAAGGGGAAAGACTTGGTCAGTTATTTTGCTCTTTTTATGTAATAGACTGACACAGGGAGCATTTTAGCTACAAGACAGGGCATTTTGCTAGTGACAGCTGGTTTCAGAAAGCAAATAGAGTTTTTGAATATGGTACAAGTTTGAGAAACTTGGAAAGATGAGTGTGTTAATCAGACTTGATAGAAAGAAGAACGTAGATAGTTCACCTCTGAGCCTCTTGGTTTATGAGGCCAACTTTGCTTCACTTTTTTGTTCTTGCTAATCACTTTTAGGTAAGCTTATTGTCTCTTGGCATCGCTTATTTAGAGGTTACAGCAGAAGTAATTAAGTGCAAACAAATGTATTTGCCAGTTGCAAGCAGGTATCTTTTATTTGTGTGGTCCTCCTTCATATTTGGATGCTTGAGTGTTGAATAGAGATGATGTCAAATATTCCACTAGACTACCCATAGGCTGTGCTTCTGAACTGGGATTCTCCTCCTCCCAGTGCTGTGGAGGAAAAACCATAGGTAGATATAATAATCTTTCTGAAATATTAGTTTTACTCAACTAATTTAGGAGAATACTTTGTACTAAAATGAGATCTCTATCATAGGACAGAATGCTGACTTTGCATGAATTATTCGTAGAAAACATGAGCTTTCAAAAAGTAGTTTGCTTGTAGCAAGTGGTATAGAACACACCACAGAACATTTGAAGGATTGCAAGCTCCCCTCCATTGTCAGGAATGTTCTGGCAGAAGAATCTGTGACATACTGACTTAGACAAATAAGCCGATTCTGAGGAGAAGAGGAGGTGGTTTTCCTACCATGGGGAGATAGCGTTTCCAGCTAGCTTGCGTGTGTTTAAAAATCTGTATCAATCTAGCATAGAATATGCGGATACGCATTTTGAAATGTTTATTTGTGGACTTAAAGTGAGTTTTTTCTTCGTTTTTGAACTTTTCTTTAGAGAACTTAAATAAAGCTCTTCTCTTTTCCTCTCATCTTTGGGTGTTTGTTTACCAAGAAAGCTCGTCTTCTTAACACAGCATTGACTTTTTCAGCAGTGACCCTGAAGAACTTTACATATTTCATCATTGCTTCCTTCAACATTTAAAAAGAAAAAGAGAATGAAGAGTTGTGCCCATGAATCAATAATGCTTTTTGAAGAAAGTAAAGGATAAAGATGGCCGAAAAGCAAGTAAAACCCAGGCTAGCACTACAGGGGAAAGAGTGTTTTAATAATAATGAACAAATTGTGCTGACTCGCTCTCCTCCACTTCTCACCTCTTCTGTTGTCCTGGGGTTTTTCATTTCCCCTCATTCTCACCATCCTCTCAATCTTGGGTAAAGCAACAGAGGAAATTACATCTACACGATGCCTGTGTGGCTTTCTGGGAGAACTTCCTGTAAATAGACATCTAACGTCCTGAAGAAAAAGCCATCAATCTTCTGTAAGTTACATGCCAGATAGAGGCTCTGATGTGAAGAAAAGACCACCTGTCTTGATTTCTCACTTCTCTGGGTCTAGACACACTCCTGTTCTATTTTTTAATCACCTAGTGTTACATCTTCACTTTGTCCTTCCATCCTGAACCCAGTGGGTTCTGATAAAAACACAGCAGTAGAAAGTCAATGGTAGTGCTCAGAAAAGCAACAAACCATTTGCAGTGTGTTATCGGTGTTGGAAAAGACAGCTGAGCCTGATGTTTTTATTACTCATCTGATTGTGAAGAACTCACAAAAATTCTAAGTTCATATACTTTCAAAACTTTTTTTTAAAAAAGCAATCTAACCATTCGCTTGTTTTCTCTGAAACGCAAACATCATACCTAATGCCTGGGAGGAATTCCTTATCAATTTCTATAAGAGGATAAACAGAGGCATTGGTTAGATGTTCGGTGTTCATCTATCTGGGCTCATAGTCCAGCTCCCACCCCCATTTGACCTATAATCTAGGGAAAATGATATAACTATTCTATACCTTCTTTTCCTCATTAGTAAAATGGGAATAAGTTGTGGTTTCTACCTCATTGAATTTTTATGGAGTTATTTCAAGGGTTAAATTAATACATGAAAGTACATAGAACTGAGCGTGACGGTTAAGCATTTTACTATTTTTACTATCTTTGTCATTGTCACAATCATTATAATTTATGGATGGGTTTCTACCAGTGGGGTATTATATCCTGAGAGCGATGCTGTAACTGAAACAAAAAGACTTCTGTTTACTTTGGGAAATGAAGCAGGCAAGCTTCTATCATGCTGAGCACCGTCCCACTGTCCCACTGATGAAACTGGGAATCAGTGGGTAAGAAAGATGAACCCGGTCCCTGACCTTTCTTGAGATGAGGAGTGAGGGGTGGAAATAGCATTGATGTGGAAGATTTAGGAAACAAGCCAAATGGATTCATTTTCTAAACTTTTCTCATTTGTAAGTGAGTTTATCAAGCAGGCAATGACTCCTTTTATTATTTTATGAAGGCTATGGGGAATCAACTGAAAATTTACCACATGGGCTGAGAGGATGGTTCAGCTGTTTCCATCTTCAATGGGGAAAAGAGTAGATCACTGTATAGTGGAGGAGTATGGATTAGTAATGAGGGTCCTAAACAGTCATGGTTATTGCCCATCAGAATGAATGAATAGGTACGGTTTGAGAATTTCATTCATTGATGCTTTTGCTTACAAGAATTTCTGCAGTACTACTACATATACAGTTCTGGATTAAATGGGGAAGGAAGGAGGGGAGTGTTTTTACCAAGTCTTTGTAAGATTCACTTTTAGTAGCTCCAATGTTTTTATTGATTAGTTTTTACTAGAAGCAAGAATAAAAAGATATATAGTGCTTCTTTTAATTAGATACTAACTGAACTGTTTTTTCTATAGCCTGAGATAAAATGGTTGATTAAAAATGATTTTCAAAATCTATAATTCCTTACTAAATTGCCTTATTCATATCTTTTTTCACACTTGCCACCAAAAAGAAGCAATGCATAAAATAGGCAATCCTTCCTCTAAGAAGTGGCTGCTTTTCTCTTTTTCTTTCTCTTTTTAGCAACACTAAGTGGATTAGGTGTGTTTAAGTGTGTTCATTAGTAATTGGTTTTCTCAGATAGAGGTATGCCTCCATGATATTGGAGAACAACTACGCAGATACATGCTAATCCAGCCAAGAAAACGAAGTAGTGATGGCACTTGGTACTTTGTAAATTAAAGATGCCCCTGGATTTGTTTTTAGTGCTTATCAAGCAGGGGAGAACAGATAACACAGAACTATCATTGTGGGACGTGGGAGGCAATCTTAAACATAGATGATAGAAGTTTCAGGGGCCCAGACCCTTTCTGCTCAGAGACACGAGGGAGACACTCATTCCATGTCCCGCTTCAGACTTGGGGGATCCAGAAAGTCAGTATTCGATTAAGAAATGGTGGCTACCAAATGGAAATTATAATCTATTTTATGGAGGAAACAAGACATATAAACTGAGCAGCCCTACTCTCTATCTTTCTCCTGGTCTTGGCAGGATGACTTCCATGTACTGCAACAACTGGATTCCCTATCTGCTAGGTTCAGCCAGTAGAGAGATTAGCAGGACATTGGGACCCTTTCTGGCTCCCTCTCTGCTGGGCACTTTGCTGGAGACTGATTTTTGACAAGGCCATACCTTGTGTCAAGTCTCCCTCCTAACCTACTGTTCTCCCTGGCTTATGGTAACTGCTTCCTCCACGAATTCCTTCAGACCTAGGGGTAGTCAACCTTCTGCTTGGTTACTCTGTCCCTGTTCCAAGTGCTTTGTCCTTCCTTACTTAATGGTTTTTTTCTGTGCTACCTACAATTCTATAAACAGTCCTTAATAAATTCCCTCCAATCATCTCTATTGAGTGTGTGTGGCTTCTCCTTTAGGGATCCTGACAGGGGCACAAACATAACACTGACAATTTAGTGAGCCTGGGTGGTGGTCCTGGTGGTAAAAGGTGTGGGAGTGGAAGGTGGAGATGGGTCGCTGTGAACCAGGGAAGGCTGCTTGCAGACAGGTGACCTTGGCTGACCTGAAGAAGGATGGGGTCTGGGTAACCTGGCTGTGCAGAGGAGAACATTCATCATTAGTGAGTAGCCCTCACTAAGGTTGGACTGGTATGTACAATGATACTCACCATCACCGATGACACAAACTTGGTGGAAGTAGAAGGGGAACATTGGTGTCAGAGAGCAGTGGAATAGGTTGGAAGGGCTGGGTGAGATGGAATGATGAAATACCTTCAATCACCGGGAGCACCCTGGGGAGCCAATAAATATTATTATCATCATCATAATTACACTTTTCCCCATCTTGCAACTGCTATACTAATAATCTTTATGATACAACTATGGAACATTTATAGGGAAGTTTATTATTTTGAAACTTTTTCATGATGCTTAAGAACAGACAATTGCCTTTATCATCACCTTAATCCCTTTCCATGTCAAAATAAATCAATAAATAGATATGTAAATAAATAATATAAATTCTGATGCTTTAGAAAAACTTATGTCAACAAACCACTAGTTAGCCATTTGTCTCTTCATGTAAAACACTCCAATCCTACCAACCGATTTATTCTTTTCTTTTATTTTTTTTGATACCAGGGATTGAACTCATGTGCACTAGACCACTGAGACACATCCCCAGCCTTTTTTGTGTTTTATGTAGAGACAGGGTCTCACTGAGTTGCTTAGCGCCTCGCCGTTGCTGAATCTGACTTTGAACTCGTGATTCTCCTGTCTCAGCCTCCCTAAGTGCTGGGATTACAAGCGTATGCCACCGTGCCCAGCTCGATTTATTCTTAAGTGGAAAGAGGGATTATAGCTTTGCCTTTTTTCAAATATTAAAGATGGACTACTTTTTAAAAGTTGCATTATATGCAAATCAAAACTACACTCAGATATCATCTCACTCCAGTCAGAATAGCAGCTATCCAAAATACCAGCAACAATAAGTGCTGGCAAGGATGTGGTGAAAAAGGTACACTCAAACACTGCTGGTGGGACTGCAAATTGGTGCAACCAATCTGGAAAGCAGTATGGAGATTCCTTAAAAATCTTGGAATGGAACCACCATTCGATCCAGCTATCCCACTCCTTGGCCTATACCCTGAAGATTTAAAAAAAACTCACTACAATAAAGCAGTCACCTCAATGTTTATAGCAGCACAATTCACAATTGCAAAACTATGGAAGCAACCCAGATGCCCTTCAATAGATGAATGGATAAAGAAATTGTGGTACATATACACAATGGAATATTATTCAGCAATAAAAGAATATAAAATTATGGCATTTACAGGCAAATGGATAGAATTGGAGAACATTATGCTTAGTGAAGTAAGCCAATCCCAAAAAACCAAATGCCGAATGTTCTCTCTCATTAGTGGATGAGGATACATAAGGGGGATGGGAACGGGAAACACAGGAGAAATGCAGGAACTCTGGATGCAGCAGGAGGGAGGGGGGAGGAAGGAAAGGGAAATGGGAATAGTAATGATGATTGATCGAATGGGTCATTACTACCCCTGGTGCATGTATGAAGACACAAATAGTGTGACTCTTTATGATTTGCAACCAGAGAAATGGAAAAACTGAGCTCTGTTTATGTATTATGACTTGAAATGCATTTAAATAAAAAAAAATTTAAAAAAAAGGGCTGGAGATATGGTTCAGTGGTAGAGCATCCTTGGGTTCAATCCCTAGTACCCCCACTCCCACAGATAAACCAGAAAGATGGGTCTGAGAAGAAATCTCTAGGGAAATTTTAAAATACTTTGAGGTGAATGAAAATGAAAATACTGTATACCAAAACATACAGGATAAAGTAAAATCAGTACTTGGAGAGACATTTCTAGTTATAAATATCTATATTCAAAAGTAGAACACCCAGGGGTTAGGAGTATAGCTCAGTAATACAGCATTTGCCTAGCATACATGAGGCCCAGCTCTGTAAAAAAATCAAAAACATACATACACACAATACATATATTAACAAACTGAATTATGCAGCATGTTAGAAGGATTAAACATCACCACTAAGTGGGATTTACTCATGGGATGCAAAGAAGTTGATTATCCAAAAATAAATGTAATATACTATATTAATAAAATGAAGGAGAAAAAAATCACATGCTCATCTTAATTGATGCTGAAAACATTTGACAAAATTCAATACCCTTTTGTGACCAACAAAACATTTTTTCCAACAAACTAGGAATAGAAGGGAACTTCAACGTAATGGGCATTTATGAATGACACACAGCTAACACCATACTCAAAAGTGAAGACTGGGTCTGGGGTTGTAGCTCAGTGGTACAGCACTTGCCTAGCACGTGTAAGGCACTGGGTTAGATCCTCAGCGCCACATAAAAATAATAAATAAATAATATAAAGGTATTGTGTCCTCTACAACTTAAAAAAATATTTTTTTAAAAAAGTGAAAGACTGACCATATGTGTATTATGACTTGAAATGCATTCTTTTGTTTTAAAAAATAAAAATAAATAAATTTTAAAAAGTAAAAAAAAAAAAAAAAGTTGCATTATAAAAAGGAATCTTTTCCAGGACATCTGAGAATATAGAACAGAAGCAAAAGTTGGAGTTGCAGGACTGCTGGCTACAGTTCTTGATGTGGCAGTGTGATGAATGGTTTACAGAAACGCTGACATAATTACAGTCCTGCAAGGGCCCCAGACGTCCCAGTACTGAGAAGTTAGAAGGACAATGAAAGTCCTCTGAGGATGATCCATCAGGGAAAGTTTAGGCATCAGCAAATTGTTTCTCTGTAACCGCTCTGGCTAATTCTGTGGTTAAAAAACAAACAAACAAACAAACAAACAAAAAAACCCACAAGTGTTTGCTCCTTGTATTAGCACTCCAGTGGCGGCACAGGGGAAAAAATAAGGACTTTGAGCTTCAATGGTTTGGGTTTTTCTCCCTGATTATGCCATTATTGTCTATATGAACTTCAGTCAGTTTCTAAACCTAAGTGTCAATTTAGAGAATAGTGATTAAATACCTGACACACAAGGCTTTTTGGGGAATTAAATAAGATGACATAAGTAATTCATTTAAAATAGCATAATGTATGTAGTTAATCTCTAATAAATGCTCAGATAGTACACATCTCTGCTATGTGGGCGATTATGTAGAATATAGAGAATATAGGGCTGAGTTTGTAAGACATTTATAAGCACAATACACACAGGCCAAAGACAAAACTTTTTTTTTTTAACTAGGGATTGAACCCAGGGGCACCTTACCACTGAGCCACATTCCCAGCCCTTTTTATTTTTTATTTTGAGACAGAATTTCGCAAAGTTGCTTAGGACCTTTGCTAAGTTTCTGGGCCTGGCCTTGAATTTGCAATCCTTCTTTCCCAGCTTCCGGAGTCTCTGGGGTCACAAGTGTGCTTCACTGCACCCGGCCCAACTTTTGTTTTTTATAGCACTTTAACCGTTAACAGTTTTCCTGTGGTACTAACTCGCTCTCTGAAGTGAACTGTTCAAACTGACTTGTCAATGGTTCTCTGCTTGTGGCAGTGTGGTCTGAAGGAGGCACTGTGGAAAACTTCCGCCTGCCCTGAATCAAAGCTGTTACTGGCGGCTGGAATTACTACTGGGAGCTCTCATTTCTAAAATGCACCCTTAAGAAATTTAAACCTAAAGGCCCAAGGAAAACAAATAGATAATCTATAGCAACTTTCTTTTATCTCCTGGTTATAGTTACAAACAAATCAACTCTGCTGTTTATTAAAAAGAGATCTGGGTATAGGGAAGAGATTTTAAAACCATGGGTTTCTGACCTGTGGGTATCTTATGGGAAGGAAAAACAGAGGAAGAACAATACTGCAGTTAGTTCCCCTCTGTGTAGCCCTGAAGTAGACAATTTCATTAATAATTCTGCTTATTCAGTTTTCCTTCTCTCTTCCTCCTTCTCTTTCTGTTTCTTGGGTCTTCTCTGGGTGTACTTTTTGGCTCTGCTTGGGTAGGATTTCGGTGTGAGCAATACAGAGACCATGCTGCCATACTCTTGGGGACTCTCAACAACTGATGTCTTCTGCACAATTTGCATTTAGTTTACACATTAGGCCATGCATCAACCAGGACATTCTGTGCATCTTTCTCCTTCTTTGATTCTGTGTTCCCAGTTTGAAAACCCAAATTTTGGTAGACTTTGTTTTTCTCCTAGCAATAGCTTACAGGTGAGAGATTGGGGCCAAGCTAGAAATAAAAACTACCAGAGAAGTAACAAGGAGAAAAGCATCCAAAATTAGACATGCATATATCCTCCTGTCCATGGCAATGCCAAGGAAAATGCCCAAACTTTCACTGTGGGTTACAGGTGTTTCATATATTGCTGCTCAGCCAGTCAACTCCACCCTAGGGTTATAAAGGCGCTCCCTTTGGGAGAGTACAGAAGAATTACTTCCTGAGATAACAGAATAGAAGCCCATCTAGACCCAGAGCCTTGCATGGAATTCCTCTCTGCCACTTCTTCTGAGGCAGTTTCCACCTTGGTCACTAGGGGCAAAAATTACCTCATTGTAGAGTTCACTGGAGAGTAAATAAAATAAAATAAGACCTTGAGCTGGAACGTGGTTAACATTATCTTTTGTGGATTGAACCCAGGGCCTCATGCATGCTAGACAAGTGCTACTACTACTGAGCTACACCTCAGCCCAAGTTTTGATAAATTCTAATTATTGTCCTGAGCCCATCTGCTTGATTTTTCCAGCTGAATTCTAGAGTTCTGTGACTGATTAGTAAACCCCATAGATGCCACAGAAGGCAAGACATACATACATGAGTAGAATACATGCCTGTATCTATTCAAGAACATTCTATTAGTATGTATTGCAGCTCACAGGGATCATCTCTAGACACTGGCAACATCTAAATAAATCAATAGAGACCCTCTAAAGGTGCCAATCTGGTTGAGTTGGTTTTCCAATAATTCCTTGTGTGTGGGTATGTGTGTGTGAGTTGTTAAGGGTCCTACTATGCTGCCCAGGCTGGTCTTGAACTCTTGAGTTAAGCGATCCTCCTGCCTCAGCCTCCCTAGTGTCCAGTGTCTAGTGTTAGGACTATAGCTACCACACCCGCCTTCAATAATTCTTATTCTTTTCTGTATTGGAACAGTTCTGATTGGTTTACTCAGCATATACTATCTCTATATGTAGCTTACTTTTCTTATTCAGATATTATGTGATACTTAAATTTGAGTTGTTTTGAGATGGTAAAAGTGTGGCACAGCATTTTCTACACCCACAGCAGGCAGTATTAACCAATTAAGATATTCTCTTTTGTTGAGCCCAGACTCAGCCTCAAAATCCTCCTTAACACAGTGTCTGGGCTGCTACTGCCAATTGCTTGGAGTCGATAGGATGAAATATATTTGTCATTTCTGGGTTCTACTCTTAATGCTCTCAAAGCCTCATGGTCAAACATGTTAATAAAAAGCTGGAAGGAATTAGAAGGTAAGTGATGATACTTGCCACAGGGCTTTTGTTTTGTTTTTTATCAGATGAAGCATGGAATTTGGACATTTATCCAATAAATATTTGCTGAACTTGACCCTGTACCTGCTGGGGTACAGGTGAATAATGTTAGACAAAGTCCTGGTCCTCAAAGGTCCCTGATGAGTCCAGGTGTTCTCCCTCTGAGCTGCACATCAGGACTGCTTTTTAAAAGAATACCAGTACTCATTCCCTGCATCCCTCTTTTAAAGCTTTAGTTATCTAATTAGGTTAAATTCTCCACTTGTGACACTATGTTGTAAATGTCTGCCTGCCTGTCTTCTCCAGTAGGCTGTAAACTCCTTAAAGGAAAGAACTATACTGGTTCAGTTTTTTGTTTAAAATCAAAGTAAAATTTGCATACAGTAAAATACATAACTTTAAATATATAATTGAATGAATTGTAAAAAGTGCATACACCCTTGTAATCAACATTCAATGAAGAACACATTTATTACTCCCGAACACTCCAGAACATTCCTGTTTCCTGTGAATCCCCAATTCCCATACACAGCTGCTCTGCTCTTTACATCATAGGTTAGTTTTATCTGTTCTTGAACTTCACAGTAATTGAATTGTACAGAGTTTTGTGTCCAGCGTCTTTCTTTTGACAGTATTTTGGAGCTTCAATTATATTTTTTGCATTTATCAATAGTTTGTATTTCTTTATTGCTTAGTAGTATTACATGTTAGGAATGTACCATAATATATTTTTTAGCATCTAATTTACTTCCCATTTGGGGTAATAGTAGATATAATGTGTTAACTTAGCTAGGATATGGTATACAGATATTTAGTTAAACACCAATCTAGACGTTTCTGGGAAAATATTTTTTAGAAGTGATTAACATTTAAATCAGAAGACTTTTTTCCCATACTTTTGTATTGGTACATTATAGCTATACATAATGGTGAGATTTGTTGTTACGTATTTGTACATGCACACAATATAGCAATATAATCTGGCCAAATTCATTTCCCACAATTTACTCTTTCCATCTGCTCCTCCCTCCCCCTCGTCCCTTTTCTCTATTGATCTCCCTTTGATTTTGAGGAGATCTCCACCACCACCTTTTTTTCCTCCCCTGTCTAGATTTCACATATGAGCCAAAACATGCAACCTTTGGCCTTTTGTGTTTGGCTTATTGGCTTCACATAATGGTCTCAAGTTTTATCCAATCCTGAAAATGACAGAATTTTATTTTTCTTTATGGCTGAATAAAACTCCATTGTGTATATATATTACATTTTCTTTTTCTACTCATCTGTTGATGGACACCTAGTCTGGTTACATAATTTGACTATGGTGAGTTGTGCTGCAATAAACATAGGTATGCATATAATCACTATTTATGATTACTTCAATTCTTCAGCATAAATATCAATGAGTGGTATAGCTGGCTCATGTTAAATCAGTAGATTTGAGTCAAGCAGATTACCTTCTAAAATAGGGAGTGGGCCTCATCCAATCTGCTGAATGCCTTAACAGAAAAAAACTGAGTTCTGGAGGAAGAAGGGATCCTGCTTTTGGACTGTCTTCAGATTCGGGGCTGAAATGTCAACTCTTCCCTAAATCTCCAGACTGCTAGTTTGCCTTACAGGTATTGGATTTGCCAGCCTCCATAGTCACATAAACTGATTCCTTAATATCTTCCTCTCTATGTGTGTGAGTTTGTGTGTGTGTGTGCACATGCACATTTACACTCACTACTATGCGTTGAAAATGACCTTTTGGTCGGTGATGGACTGCATATGAGACAGTGGTTCCATAGTAGAGGTGAAATATTCTTATTACCTAATGACATGGTAGCTGATGTAACATCATAGTACCAGGCATTGCTCATGTGTTTCTAATAGTGTTGGTGTAAAGAAATTGACTGCACTGCCAGGTGTGTAAAAGTGTAGGACTTGTAATTATGTACAGCACATGATATTTGATAATGATAATGAGCAACTGTTACTGGTTTATGCACTTACTACATTATACTTTTTATCATTATTTTAGAGTGTATTTCTATTTACACTTCTACTTTAGAAAGAAAAAAGAAGAAGTAAACTATAAAACAGTCCCAGGCAGGTCTCTCAGGAGGGATTGCAGCAGTAGGCATTGTTATCATAAGAAATGATGGCTCCAGGCGTGTTATTGCCCCTGAGAACCTTCCAGCGGGACAAGATATGGAGCAGAAGATAGTGATATTGATGATCCTGCTTTGTGCAGCCCTAGCCTAATGTTTCTGTCTTCATTTATAAAAAAACATGAAAAATAAAAAGAAATTGTTTTAATTTAAAAATTGAATGCAGTTTATAGAATAAGAATATAAAGAAGGAAAACATTTTTGTTCAGTTATACAATGTGTTTGTCTTAAGCTAAGTGTTATGAAAGAGTATAAAAGTTAAAAAATTAAAAGTATATAAAGTGAAATAGTTACAGTAAACTAAGGTTAATTGTTTATTGAAGAAAGAAAACATACTTTTATAAACTCAGTGTAGCCTAAGTCCTTAGTGTTCATAAAGTCTGCAGCAGTGCCCTGGAATGTCCTGGGCCTTCACATTCCCACACCACTCAGTCACTGACTCACCTGGAGGAATTTCTAGTCCTGCAAGCTTGATTTAGGGTCAGTGTTCTGTATAGGTGATGTTAGTCAGCTTTCCATTACTTGACACAATACCTGAAATAACCAATCTAAAAGGAAGAAAGGTTTATTTTGGCTTAGTGTTTCAGAGGTTTAAGTTCATGATCCTTTGGGCCTATTGCTTTGGGTCTGTGTCAGTACATGGCAGGAATCGTGGTAGGAACGCATAGCAGGAGAGGCCTATTCACCTCATGGTGACCAGAAGGCAAACAGAGAGAGAGAGAGAGAGAGAGAGAGAAACGGAGAGATGTGTGTGTAAGAATCCCAATACCCTCTCTAAGGGAATGCCCACAATGACCTACCTACCTTCTACTAGGCTCTACCTCGTAAAGGTTCCACCATTTCTCAATAGCACCAAGCTGAGGACCATGCTTTTAACACTTGGGCCTCTGGGGGACATACTAGATCTAATCTGTAGTACAAGTGCACCATTTTTATTTTTGTACCATATTTTTACTGGACATTTTCTGTGCTTAGATACACAAGTATTACCATTGTTTTGAAACTGCTTATAGTATTCAGTACAGTAATGTGCTATACAAATTTGTAGTTTAGGAGTGATAAGCTGTATGATATAGACTAAGTATGCAGTATGCTACATCATATAGGTATGTCTAAGTATGTACTATCATGTTCTCACAGTGGCAAAATCACCTAATAATGCATTGCTCAGCATACATCTCCTTTATTAAGTAATGCGGCATGATTATATATATATATATATATATATATATATATATATATATGTATGTATACTCACACTATCTATCAGTTCTGTTTCTCTGGAAAACCTTGACTAATGCAATCAACAAACCTGCTATAAACATTTCTGCTCAACTATTTTTTTTGTGTATGTGTATTTGTTTGTATTTCTTTTGGTAAATATCTAGAAGTGGAATTTATAGGTCAGCTAGTAGGTATATAATTAACTTAATGAGAAAATGCCAAAAATTTTTCCAAGTGATGTATATTTTTTCATTTCCACCAATAATAGATGAGAATTGTGGTTTCTTACATACTTGTCAATAGTTTGTGAGGTTAGTTTTTCAAATTTGATATTCCACTGGGTGTATAGTGATATGTATTTGAAATTTTAATTTGCATTTCTCTGAGAGTTAATGGTGTTAAACAGCTTTTCACTTGCTGCTAATCTGGTTTGCCAACTTGACTAGATTGAGAGAGGTCTAGAAAATTGGCAAAGTACATTTCTGAGTGTGTGTGCTGGTATTTCCAGAGATGATTGACTTTTGGGTCAGTGAACTGAGAGTGGAAGACCTGCCCTGAATGTGGATGGCCTTTTTTTTAATAGGCTGGAGTCCCCGCTTAACAAAAAAAGCAAAGGAAGGGGGAAGTTCCCATTCATGCACACTAGACTCTTCTCAAGGGGGTCTTTTTTTTTGCTGCTGCCATCACCTGGGGACATGGGCTCAAGATTCTTCCACTTTTGAATGCAGACTTGCACTATTGACTCTCCAGGGAGCTTCCAGGCCTTCAACCTCGAACCAGGTCTGCATCTTTGATCCCTCTTGTTCTGATGCTCCAGCTTCTTGGACAGAGCAACTACTGATTTCCTGGCTCTCCATCCTGCAGATGGTCATGGTAGGACTATCCAGTCTCTTGATTGTGTTGGCCAATCTAATAAATTCTAATAAATTGTTTCTTTTCTATTGGAGAACCCTGTCTAATAGCTTATTGGCTATTTATATATCTTTCTTTAGTGAACCACTTATTCAAATTGTTCACAATTTGTATCCTTTGAATTGCAACTCCTAATAGTCACTCAATACATAATTATTGAATGAAAGGATTGTTTAATCTTATATCTTCAGTGATTATTCTAAAATGGTTATTAAATGCATATAAAATACTCACAATGCCTGACGCAGAGTCAATATCCAACAACCATTAAAAGTTTGCATTACTGTGACCAAAAGATCTGACAAGAACAACTTACAGGAGTAAAAGTTTTTTGTGGCTCACAGTTTTTCAGATATTCAGTCCAAGGCTGGCAGACTCCATAGGTTGGGCCTGAGATGAGACAGAACATGATGGAAGAAGGGTGTGGGAGAGAAAGCAGCTCAGGACACAATAACCAGGCAGCAGAGAAAGAGCTCTGTCCCCCAAAGACAAAATATTAAAACCAAAGGTAGTCTCCCAGTGATCTATTTCTTCCAGTCATACCCTACCTGCCTACAGTTCCCAACCAGTTAATGCATGTTGTTGGATTAATCCACTGATGAGGTTACACTTCTCATAACCTAATACTGTCACCTCCAAACATCTTTGCATTGTCTTACACATGATATTTTGGGGGACACCTCATATCTAAACCATAACAAAGTGCCATCCCTGTTTTATATGTGAGGAAATGAGGATTGAAAAAGTTATACAATTTGATCAAGATAATTTAGTTACTAACAGTCAAAATTGCTGCTCATAGCTGGACTTCTTAAATCCTGTATTTAATGTTTTGAGTTATTTTTTATTAGGAGCTTGACCAACTAAATATTAGATTCCCATTAAATGTGTTACTTCATTCATTCCTTTAAATATTATTCATTCTTTTAACTATTAATATGATAAATGGTGATGATTTCTTCAGAGGTTTCAATTTATTTGATTCTCACTACAACCTTATGAGGAAAGTACTAGTATTTTATTGTGTAAGCAATTAAACTGCAGCTCAGGGAGGATAGGCAATCTCCCAGGCTCACATAGCTATTTAGAGGTACAGACAGGATTCAAACTCAATTATTTCCATAAAATGTTTCTGTTTTTAAACCACAATACTATTCTGTCTCTTATGATAATATTAATTTTGGATCTGTTGAATTCAAGGGGTCTATGGAAAAGCAGGATGGAGAAGTCCAGTAGGACTATGACTTTAAAAGAGAGTTATAGAAGGATAGAGTAGGGGCAAAAAACTATGTACTCAGTGACTACAGAGCAAGATCATAAGAAGAAAGATGTATCAGAAGTGTTAGTCAAGGTTCTGGATATATTGGAAGATGGAAAAATGCCTCCAGTTTAGAGTTCAGAAAGTTCAATGGTGGTTCCCAATTTTTATGGACCTACCTTGTCCATAAGAGCAGGCTGGTAATGATGAAATCTTATGATCTCCAATAATCCATCCCTAAAATATTCTACAATACTTTGGCTGCTGTTTGATATTAGAATCTAAGACAGATGGACCTATGTTTCCTGTCCAAATGGTGTAGGAGCTCTCAGTTATTTTCATGACTCCTTTTCTATTTACTGGAAACCCCAAAAGTCCCCACAGGGGCTCCTCAGGCCATGTTGACTAATCCCTCCCTCCGCTCAGATTTCCTTCTCCTGAAAAGGGAGTATGAGGAGCATGGAGTGAGTCAGTACTTCTAAGCTGGCAGTACCAGCCCTGGTGTTAATCTGTGTTATCTTAGCTCCCAGGGTGAGTAATCATGCCCAGAGAGAGGATCTCACCAGGAGAAACAGGTGCAGATATCCAAAGAAGGCCTCTGTGACCATAGTAGGAGGTTAGCTGAAACCAAATCTATATTTACTCCTTGCAACAGAATATTTTTTAAACTATGGTTTGCGGGAACATTTGGGTTCCCTACAAAACTATTTCTGTCTCCATTACATGGGCTTTATGGACCTACCAGCAACATGCCCCGCCTATACCCAGGAACTAGTCTTGCTTCTGAGAACTTGCATAGCCGGTCTGAAGCAGCCCAGAGAGGAAGTATGTGACACAGAGCAACTAAGCCAATCTCTGACTACTGGGATGCACACACAAACATGTTTTTGAAGTCCTTCAAACACATAGCAGGGAACACATTGTTCTGACTGGGAAGTTGCCAGAAACCTATGAAAGAGTCTGATCCACGTCAAGGATAGACACTAAGGCTTTCATAGATGAAGACACTATATGGTACTGAGTTGCCACCACCTCTCTTTACTCATCTGGCCTCCTGAACCAAGCCAGTAGACTGTTTCCCTGCACTTCTTAAATCCTTGGTTAGTTTTTAAATTATTGATAGAGGCCACTATATCTCTAGCAATACCACAGTACCACTACTGACCCAAAGTCAAATGTCAACATGTTCTTTCTTCTTTCATTTATATTGCATCTCTTGACTCTCAGAGACTCAGACCATGGACCTCTGAGGTGGAGCCCAAGGAGAATAACCTTCAATCTCTTCCAGTTCAAAAGGTACAGGGAAAATTTGAGCTGCTGTTGCTCCCCATTAGTCCTATGCTCTAATGCTCTAACTTGGGCAAGAAAGGCAAAGGTTACTTGAAATTTAGTACAGGCAAAGTTGAGAGAAAATTTGACTCTTAGAAGTATTAGATATCTCTCTACTCCTCTTCTCAGAATATTCTTAAATTCTTAGTTTTTTGATCTTGATACAATTCTAAAGGCAAATATTTATCAATGTTTCTTCCTCTATAATAATACAGGTAAGGGGCTGGGATTGTGGCTCAGTGGTAGAGTGCTTGCCTTGCATGTGGGAGGCACTGGGTTCGATCCTCAGCACCGCATATAAATAAATGAATAAATAAAGGTCAATCAATAACTAAAAAAATTTTTGAAAAAGAAAAAAGTAATAATACAGGTAAGAATCAAATGCCAACTTTTAAATAAATTTTCTAAAGTGAGATTTTCCAATATTCCTTGTGTTTTTATAGGTTATAGCTTCGTATTTCAAAGTCATTTGACTTGTTCTTCAGCTAAGACTCAAAGTGCTTTTTATTTTTTTTATTTAAAAAATTTTTTTTAGTTGTAGATGGATCATTGTTTAATTCATTTATATGTGGTGCTGAGAATCGAACCCAATGCCTCACATATGCCAGGCAAGCACTTTGACACTGAGCCACAACCCCAGCCCCCTCGAGTGCTTTTCAGACTTCTGAAATTACCATTAACCAAGAGGCATTTTCCAAGTGTCAACTACTTGGAATTTAGGCGTTTACCCTGTCCATCCATCCATGCATCTGTCAATCCATTGACTCATCCAATACTTTTTGAGTTTATAGTCCCTACAGGTAATCAACCAACATTTATATAACTGAAGCTGAATATCAACAGGAACTAAGAAATGAAAAATATCATATAGATACTTCCTGCTTATTAAGCAACTGAAAACAGAAAAGTTCAGAGGAGAATGATCTTTGTGAATGTTGAAGTTTCTACCATGGGAAAATTTGACTACACAAAATATAGGAAGTCAAGGCTAGGCAGGATAAGCTCATTCTGTGCTTAGGACATGCTAATTGGTTTCCAATGTGTGCAAACGAAACTATCACAAAGCTAGTTTCCAATGTGGGGAGATAAAGGAGGTATTTCATGGAAAGGTATATATGAGTCTGAGTGAAGGAGCTTTTGCCTGATACAACAGCATTTGTATGAGGGTGACCCTTTGTTTAGGAGATGCTGATGATCCAAAAGCAATGAATTTGAATGCTAGCTCACCATTTCTTAAGCATGACCTTGAACCATTCATTTGCATTATTTATATATCCCATAAATATTTATTGAGTACTTTAATGTGCCAAGCATGATGTGAAGTGATGAACGTTTCTCTACCCTGATACACTAATGTTAATTATTATTTGCAGTCCACTTGCCTAAGGCATAACAATACATATATTGTAGGGTTGTGTGTAATACTAAGTGGGACTTTGCTTATTATCTCAGAATTGGCAACTTGGCTCCAAAGTTGTTAACAAATAGGTGATAATTAGGGAACAAATAGATAACTGGGATTTATTAAAAGGCAAATCTATTCTGCTACCCCAGTTATCACTCTCTAGGGAACTATTGAATTATAATTCTTCAGCTTCAGAAAGAGTTTTGTGTCTTTTCTTTCCTCTCCTTGTACAATAAGCCAATGAAGTGTTCCAAGAGGAAGATTTGTAGAGATTAGATTTGCCTGCAAGAAGTTGAGCCTGGAATCTCATTTTTCAGTTGGATGACTACTCAGGCAATGGATTTGCAGAACTGTCCTTTTTGGTTACTAGCGCAATGGGAAACAAATTTAAAGAGAGATCTCAGTGTAGAGAAAACAAGCAGCTGGAGAATGGAGCATGCTCCCATTATCTGAAAGGACAAAGATGCACGAATATTGTGTGAGGCAAGCGGACACCATGCTAAGTGCCAGGCTTGAAACATCATGATGGAAACTTATCCTACAATGTGACTTGCTGAGAGAAGCGACCCCAGTAACAAGCCCATAGAGTGGGTTATATGCCAATGGGAACAGAAAGACTAGGAGAGGTCTACTGGAGCTGATTTCCTAGGAGACATGGCGATACAGTGAAGAGGCTGCCAAAGGGCTTTGCAAAGAATCATCAGGTGTATCCCAGGATACGCAGTATTTGGATGGCTGCCTGGTAGGGGGCAGAGATTACAATGGCATCTGGTAAGCCAAAACATTCCTATTCTCTTTTGTGAATCTTTTCTTCCTATCCTGGGCATAGCAAGCCATGCAGAAGGTGCAGGGGTCAGGGAAGAGTCATGGGGGAGGGGGGATGCTGTACATTTAAACTAGGTGAGAAACTGAAGTGGATGAATCTGGACTGTGTCTTTTACAATCCGAAAAGTTTGGAAAGCTGGCATCTGGTGGAGATGCCATAAAATCTTGGGAAGGGGAGATTCAATGGAGCATGTTAAAGCCAGGATGGGGAGGAAAATAAAAACTTTGGAGGTCAAACCCTGTGGTGCTCACAGTGTTCAGTAAACTGTTGACAAACATGAGACTCTTGCCAGGCGTAGTGGTGCACGCCTGTAATCCCAGCATTTGGGAGGCTGAGACAGGAGAATTGTGAGTTCAAAGCTAGTCTCAGCAACTGTGAAGCACTAAGCAACTCAGTGAGATTCTATCTCTAAATAAAACACAAAAAATAGGGCTGGGGATATGGCTCGGTGGTCGAGTATCCCTGAGTTCAATTCCTGGTATCCCCCCCCCCAAAATGAGGCTCTTAGAAGTCTGTGCCCCACTAATAGCAAATACTATTCTTAGTCATTTAAAGAGAATGAGTGCTCAGAAAATCTATCTCTGTGCCTCTCCATATATATATATATGGATATGTATATTTACATATATATTATACATATTTACATATATATTTACTACTGAAGAGAAAATAGACATTCAACTTACATTTTTGGTTTAAGAAAAAGCATTGTTTTTCTGGGTTGTTTAACCACATTTCCTATAGCTGCCTTAAGTGTTTGCCATCTTTGACATTTTATGGGCTTTCCTCCCCTCTCAGGATGCAGGAAATCACAAGGGCCGTCTAATCTCACTTCTAACCTTGTTAATATAAAATGCTATTTAATTATTAGAAAGTTCTTTTGTTATTAAAAAAGTGTCATGTGCAAGTGTATAAACAGAGTAATTTCTGTAGGCTTGTCACAAAAAGGAAACCAAGAGTCCCCATGTAGGGAAGAGAACAGAAGATGTTGGACTTGGAGTGAGGGA
Organism: Geosciurus inauris; assembly: GCA_004024805.1. Classification (NCBI taxonomy): domain Eukaryota; kingdom Metazoa; phylum Chordata; class Mammalia; order Rodentia; family Sciuridae; genus Geosciurus; species Geosciurus inauris. The sequence goes on along the minus strand of PVHX01000530.1, from coordinate 175,615 downwards.
CCCAGAATAACTCCTGCATTGTGAAGTTTCCTGCATTATTCAACCACACTAAAGAGTCCATTTCCTCAATTGTAAAATGGGGATTTTGATAAGGGCCACTCTGAATTATTATGGCAATTAAGTGAAAGATGGCATCCAGCTAGGCGAAAGGTTGATGCTCAAGTAGTAATTACTGTCCATTTCCAAGGCTGCAGGGTCAGAAGACATCCCTGAGTCAAAGAGATGGTGGGCTGATGTTCAGAAGAAAGTAGAGGCAGTCCTGAAACAGTAAACCAAATCTGCACCTGCACATCCAGCCAGGACTCCTGGCAGTATTGAGATAATTCATGGAAAATCATGGTGACATTGTTAGAGCAAAAGGACCACAGTGGCATTTTCGTTCTTTTCAGAATGCATTTATATCCTGGCATTAATACTCATAAATTAGTTAAATGGCATTTACATTTCAAAAGTTTTTAAAACCATAGAAACAAATATTGGATATTTTCACAAATGAAAATGTATTAAAAAAAACATTGAACAAAGCTTAAGTTTCAAACACATAAACATTAAGCACATATTATCATTCTGAGTCGTAGGAGAGAAAAAAGCAGTAAGAATAGTGAACAAAATAAACTGAAGAGCACATAAAATGAAGAAAATCAAACCTGAAAATTGAAAATAAATTGGATGCTTGGATTTTAAGTCTAGTCTTAAGAACAATGTGCCTCAGGGACATTACCTTTGAGCCTAGTTTTAGGGCAAATTCTTTCAGCATAAGAAAAGGTTTTTTTTGTATTTTACAGAGGAATAGTGAAGAGATAAACATAAACTAAATCCAAACATCTTCCTCCAAAACTTTTCTTTAAAAATAATTCCATCTTTTTTGTCCTAGAATAAAGGTGGTCTTTCAGAAACTTTTATTTTCATTAAATATTGTAATATTTTTCTTGACAACTGAAGCTTTTGTTGCTTGAGTCTCAGTAGTGAGCTTGCTGGACGCTGGGTTCTTAGTTTCTGCTATGAAATGGTCTTTGTTCTAACAAACAAAACAAATCAGTCAGGCAGATAAGGAGTTTCCACCATGAAAACCCTGCTAGCCTTCACTATCAAACTGACCCCATTGGAAGGGAGTCTTATCTTGCAGTAGAGTCTTTGCTCCATATAATTCTCTTTTAGAGAGGCTCTGCTTCTTACATGTTCAGGAAAAGTAGAAAGAGAGTGAATTTGATCTGGCAAAATTTGAGTTAGTGTTTCAGTCTTCTGCTTTTGCTAGCCCAGAGGCCTTGAGTGATCTCAAGGTGTCCCTTTTCAAGTTGGGTTTAACTCTCTGAGTACTTTTCAAAGTAAAATAATTCAGCAAATAACTTCGATTTAAAAATTTCAAAATACTGAAATAATGGTATCACAGTGAGAAAAAGATTGAATTTCTGGTACTTCACAATCAATAGCATGATAAACTGGAGTTCTAGAATGCTGAAAATTGAGGCTGCAATCACTAATTAAAAGAATCTTGCTCAGCAAGTTTTTCTCCATAAACTGCTATAATATTTAACTGCCTTTTTAAAATTTTAATTTTTTTTAAGAATAAGTCTATTTTGGCACAAGGCAAATTGTTCATTGGTTATCCTTAAAAATGATTATTCCTCAAATGGTTCCCCTTCAGTCACCAGTAATGAAGCATATGTTACAGTTTGGATCTGAAATATTCCCCAGAGGCTTATGTGTTGAAGGCTTGGTTGCAGGTGCAGCAGTGTCAGAGGTTGGGCTTTGGAGAAGTGATTGGATCATGAAGGCTTTAATCCTCTTCAGTGGATTATGCCATTGATAAAGTCATAACTGAATGGACCTTCAGGAGGTGGTAGAGTTGGGGCCTAGTTGTAGGAAGCAGGTCACCGTGAGTATGCCATATAAGCGTATGTCTTGTCTCTGGCTCTCCCCCGCCCTCTTTCTCTTTCTCTGTTTTTCTCTCTGCTTCTCTGTTGCCATGAGGTGAGATGCTTTGCTTTACTCTGTGCTTCCCGCCATGATGTTCTGCTTCCAAGGGCCCAAAGCAATGGGGCCAAATAATCATGGACTGAAGCCTGTGAAACCGTGGGCCAAAATAAAATTTTCCTCCTTGAATCGATTTTTTCAAGTATTTTGTCACAATAATAAATTGGACTAACACAGCATAAATCATCTATCAGCCATATCAGCCAAGTAGTTAAGAATAAATAAGACCCAGAACAAGTCCTTTTTTAGGTTGAGATAGAGAAAAGAGAACTACATGCAAGGAGGAGGATACTTAAAAGTGTGGGGCAGGACCCAAGGAAGGAGGTGCATAGATTGGCCCTGGAAAGCCTGAACCTGTCTTAGGAAGGCAAAATGGACTTGGAAGAAATGCTGCTGATAGAGTGAAGGCCAAAGAAGGAGTTTGGACCACGTATGACTTCTACAACTACATCCAGGTTGAGCCCTCTCTTGTGTGGCGCTCTTATATTAACTGCAACTGAAAAAAATCTATCTTGGAAAAGATGAGTCAATACTCTTACTGTCTTGAGGAAGGGGAGAAATCACTTTTGTACATACTACATGAAGAAAAGTACAAATGAATGGAGTCACAAAAATACTCAGAAAAAAATAGTGAATGAAGCAAGTAATGAAATGATTAGTGAAGTATGTGTTCCTGTGGAGGATATTTTTTCCTTTTCTTTTCAGAATTTTTTATTTGTTCTAATTAGTTATACATGACAGTAGAATGCATTTTGGCACATCATACATAAATGGAGTGCAATTCTCATTCTTCTGGTTGTACATGATGTACAGTTACATAGGTCATGTAAATCATATATGCACAAAGGTGATAATGTCCGATTCATTCCACTGTCCATCCTAACACCATGCTGCCTCCCCTCCCTTCACTCCTCTCTGACTAATCCAAAATACCTCTGTTCTTCCCTAGCTACTGTCCCTTATTGTGAATTAGCATCCACATATCAGAGAAAACCTGTGACTTTTGGTTCTTTGGGATTGGCTTATTTCACTTAGCATTATATTCTCCAGCTCCATCTATTTACCAGAAAATGCCATAATTTCATTCTTCTTTATGGTTGAGGAATATTTCATTATGTATATATACTACATTTTCTTTATCCATTCATCTGTTGAAGGACACCTAGGTTGGTTCCATAGTTTGACTATCATGAATTGAGCTGCTATAAACGTTGATGTAGTTGCTTCGCTACTACATTAGTATGCTGATTTTAAGTCCTTTGGGTATGTGCCAACGAGTGGGATAACTGGGTCAAATGGTGGTTCCATTCTGAGTTTTCTGAGGAAACTCCATTCTGCTTTCCATAATGGTTGCACCAGTTTTCAGTTCCACCAGCAATGTATGAGTGCATCTTTCCCCCTACATCCTTGCCAACATTTATTGTTGCTTATATTCTTGATAATTGCCATTCTGACTGGAGTGAGATGGAATCTCAGTATAGTTTCAATTTTCATTTCTCTAATTGCTAGAGATGTTAAACATTTTTTCATCTATTTGTTGATCAATTGTATTTCTTCTGTGAAGTGTCTGTTCAGTTCCTTGGCCCATTTATTGACTGGGCTATTTGGTTTTTTTTGGTGTTAAGTGTTTTGAGCTCCTTATATATCCTGGAGATTAATGCTCTATCTAAGGTGCATGTGGTAAAGCTTTTGGATAAGGATATTTTGAAGCAGATTTGAAAAGAAGTTGATGGTGGGATGATAAAGACAGAATATTGTTTGACATTGGGGGAATGCTCTATGAAAAGGTATTGTCTTAGTCTGGGTTTTTGAGGAAAAGAGACTGAGGTTAATTTTATGAGCACATACATTGCAAATCCATAGAAAAAAGAATGAGACAAAATGGGAAGATAGAAAACAAATGAAAAATTGTGTGACCAAGCTCTGATTATAGGAAGTGCAAAGGGTTACTCAGTTTTGAAACCATCTCCAGAGCCACTCATGAATTCACAGCATCTCAGAACCATCCTATGGTGGAAAGAAGGATGAATAATCTACCTACTGGCTTCTTTCCATCTCCTGTTTCTCATGTTTGTTCTACCCAGCCAAGTGTTAACATGCACACCATCCCTCCAGATAGCTGCTGAGACCTGACTTGGTCATCAGAGCTTCTCTGGATTCTGCTATGATAATAGTGATGAAGACCTTGTCTTTTCTTCCCAGAATTTGGAGGGAGTTTGAGATAACTAGGGTGTTAAGTGATGAGTCTTTATGGTTTATGACCATTGGAATGACACCAGTTAGTCAACCATGTTGGCCTCTTCTTCCCAGGAATCATGGCAAGCCAAAGTCTGTGATGGGGAGGAAGATGAGGCCAGTGGACCTGGGGAGGTTATAACATGTTTGGTTAGAGAAGAAAATGAATGGTGAAACACTTAAGATGTCTAAATGGAGTGGGGCCTAGACAAATGGGCGACTTAGTATGTCACGTGGGTGACATTCTAGGAGAGGCCAAAAGCTAGGATTTATAGGTTGTTTTATGTGAGCTGGAAATTGGTGTTTATTTTGTTGTGTTTTTTGTGGCTGATCCTTTGGCTTTCACCTACTCAGTAGTCATTTCAACTTCCTGCCTACATTGCAGGAGCTAGGAAGCAAAAAGCAGCTGGAGTTACTAGAATGCTGCACATGATTTCAGATTTTTCCAGAGACATTGGCTCATGAGGAACTTGGACTTGGAACTGAAGAAAGTAATGAGAGAGGCATGTGATGTGATTGTAGCAGTAGCTAGGTACATAGTCAGGAGCCACCATGGTGCTCTCTGTCATGGCAAGGCCAGTGGTTCCCAGGTAGGCTGGTTGGGTGAGGTGGCTTTGGAAATTGCTCCTGTTGGCTCAGCCTAGATACTACTTATCTCTCAAATGATTTGCAAACCTTGTAATGTGCCCTCTCCTCCTCTCCACTCTGTCTTTCTCTCTCTCTCTCTGTCTTGCTTAAAATAGCTACAATGGACATATGTATGTATAATACATATATATACACACATATATTTTGCTTACAATAGAATACATACAACTTGCTTAAAATAGCTGGAAAATAGGAAATGACTCCTGACATAATATTTCTAAAGGTTTGCTGGAGACGTCTATAGCAGGTGTGTGTGTGTGTGTGTGTGTGTGTGTGTATTGAGAGAGAGAAAAGAGAGAAACTGAAAGATTAATTTTGGCTTATAGATGCTATGCAATTCAATGTCTGCCCACAGGTATTAAATCTGATCATCTCTTTCAGCACATATTCATATTGATAGGACACACGATGAACTTCCAGAACTTCCAGAATCTTGAAGGTTCCCAGATGCATTTGACTTCTCAGTCATCATCAAACATTAAGAGAACCTCAATAAAACATACATCATGTTAAAGACTTTAGAATCCAAAAATAAGGAAAGATGTAGTATTTGACTTTAGACATCTGCCACCTGTCCCTGTCTACACTGGACAGATAGATGTTAGCTTGCTGCCCTCTTATGTCCTTCTGGTACACCTTGATCCCTTATTGCACAGTGTGACTTTTCCCCTCCAACTGTGCTCTGCCAAGCAGGTGATTAAAAGATCATTTCAAGCAACTGCAGACAGATGAGTAAAGAACAACTTGTACCTAATTTCATACTTTATTTGGAAGGTGAACTGAAGGTAATGAGCTCAGAAATATTAAATAACTGGTCTACATGTAAAGGACTTACAGTCTTCAAAAGCCAGACCGATCAAAGTGCTCCACAGAATAAAGGGGTGTTTCTGAATCCATTTAAAAGTTTCTATGTCCCTAAAAGACATTCAAGTTTATAATAGAAAAAATTTTTCCCAATAATATTAAGAGAAAAAATTACTTCAGACTAGTATGTGGTTGAGACAAAAGCCATATGAAAGAAGCAAAAGTGATGTTCATGGTCACCAAATATACATGGCAGCATTTACTAACATTATACGAACCAGTTTTGAGTTTTGTGATGAAAATCGAGGATGATTATTTGCAAAAATATAAATCCACAGTAAACTTCAAGCTGACCATGCTGAAATAATTAAAAAGAGGTGGCTTGTTTTCTAGATTCTTGCTGTTTGAAGTGTCAGCATCCTTCGAATAACCTCAGAAATCGTTAGATGTCCAGGTGCAAGCCCCACCCTCATGCCCCTCTCTGTATACTCAGATTCCCCTGACCCCGTGAGAAGATTTGACAGAAAAGGATAAACTGGAGGCTTATGGATAAATCTATGCTCCCTAATAAGAGGAATGAAGATGAAAAGATAGCTTACTGGTTCCTGTGATTCTTTCCTCCCACTTAAATACAGACAGGATGCTTAGTGCTGAGAACCATCCTGAAATCACGAAGTGGTAAAAATAAGGAAAAAAATTAATTTGCTGAAAGTGGTACAGAAGAAAAGTAGGAAGAACTAATTCCTAATGAGATGATAGAGTCACTACCCATGTCCTGGACTCTTTCTCCAGAATTTGGGTTTTATGAAAACAAAACGGAGAAGGAGAAGGAGAAGGAGAAGGAGAAGGAGAAGGAGAAGGAGAAGGAGAAGGAGAAGGAGAAGGAGAAGGAGAAGGAGAAGGAGAAGGAGAAGGAGAAGGAGAAGGAGAAGGAGAAGGAGAAGGAGAAGGAGAAGGAGAAGGAGAAGGAGAAGGAGAAGGAGAAGGAGAAGGAGAAGGAGA